>JACWFM010000029.1:0-118836 GCA_019775565.1 Melanodothis sp. VS III C KN 2 | reverse complement strand
AGTGCTTATGTATGGCAGAGCGGACGGGATGCCCAGTTTTCACTGACCTATGGTCGTATGTGTCATGATATCTTTTGTGATATGTTATAGCCTATAATGGTGGACGTGAGTGTACGTGCAGCGATCTCAATGGTAAGCATGATCATTCGAAGTTGTATTACCAACAGCATTAGCGTCTTAGATAGTGAGGCACGGCCTACACTTTAGTGTTGTCTCAATGGTAGGATGGCCTAAGTATGAGACTATGCCTGCTGATACGACCGTAGCTACAGAGCTGCGTCAAAGAAACGACCAAAGCTGGGGGCAGACACAACCGCATGAACTACACCAACCACAGCTACATCATTCACTCTAGACAGCTCGAACCAGACGTCAAAGGGAGGAAAAAAACAGAAGGAACAGTGATCGGGGAATGTGATAAGTTTGTAATCGGTATCGTTGTTCTTTTTAAGAGAGCACATGTAAAATCACTCTATCTGCAATCCATCATCGCGTATTTGGGTCGTATCCATCGTCCTTGAAGCCCGCCCTTGTCTGCGCAGGGCCGGAGGCTTACAATTTAGTTTGTCCTTATTCTCTCAATGCAATAAGCAAAATCTCCTTCGCAAATCACCGAACCGCTTAAGCAGTGTAGGTGGAAGCAGAGACATCACCACCACGGCCGGTCCAGTTGACGTGGATGTCCTTGCCCTCGGGGTACTTCTCGCTGGCGTGCTCAGGCTTAATGCGGAAAGTGTGGGCTCCGAAGTAGTCACGCTGGGCCTGGAGCATGTTGGCGGGGAGGTCCTTGGTGCGGTAGCCGTCGTAGAAGGACAGGGCGGTGCTGAAGGCAGGGGTGGGGATACCCCAAAGGGCACCCTTGGAGACAACGTCGCGCCAGCCGTTTTGGGCGGTGTTGATGGCGTTGTGGAAGAAGTCGTCGAAGAGAAGGTTCTCAAGGTCGGGGTTGCTGCGGTAGGCCTTGGTGATGTCCTTGAGGAAGACGGAGCGGATGATGCAGCCACCACGCCACATGAGGGCAATCTCGGGCTTCTGGAGCTTCCAGCCGTACTCCTTGGCAGCCTGAGAGAAAGTGTTAGTAGGTTGCCCTTATATTTGAAGTTTTCCGTGTTTACTTACGGACTGCATGAGCATGAAGCCCTGAGCGTAGGAGATGATCTTGGAGGCGTAAAGGGCCTGCTCAAGGTTGGCGATGAACTCCTTGCGGTCACCGGTGAAGTTAGGGGTAGGGCCCTGGAGCTTCTCGCTGGCGCGGGTACGCTCAGCCTTGAGGGAAGAAAGGCAGCGGGAGAAGACAGCCTCGCCGATGAGAGTCACGGGCTGGCCGAGGTCAAGAGCGTTGATGGCGGTCCACTTGCCGGTACCCTTCTGGCCAGCAGAGTCGAGGATCTTCTCGAGGAGGGGAGTGCCATCCTCGTCGTTGTAGTACATGATGTCGCGGGTGATCTCAATGAGGAAAGAGTCAAGCACGCCCTTGTTCCACTCAGCGAAGACGTCACCGATCTCCTTGTTGGTCAAGCCAACACCACGCTTAAGGATGTCGTAGGCCTGAGAAAACTTGTTAGCTCGAGGTCTTGTGAGTGATAATCTGGACTGTACTGACCTCAGAGATGAGCTGCATGTCACCGTACTCAATACCGTTGTGAACCATCTTGACGTAGTGGCCAGCACCGTTGTCACCAACCCACTGGCAGCAGGCCTCGCCGTCAGACTTGGCGGAGATGTCCTGGAGGATCTCCTTGATGTAAGGCCAGGCCTCCTCGTTACCACCGGGCATGATGGAGGGACCGTAGCGGGCACCCTCCTCACCGCCAGAGACACCGGAACCGACGAAGCGGATACCCTTGGTCTTGAGGTACTCAGTGCGGCGGTTGGTGTCGGGGTAGTGGGAGTTGCCACCGTCAATGATGATGTCGCCCTTCTCAAGACCGTTCTCGAGGAGGAGCTCAATGAAGTCATCGACGGGCTTGCCGGCCATGACGAGGAGCATCATGCGGCGAGGAGTCTTGAGCTTGGAGATGAACTCCTTGATGCTGTGTGCGCCAACAATGCTCTTTCCCTTGGCCTCGTTCTCAAGGAACTTGTCGACCTTGGAGACGGTGCGGTTGAAGGCAACGACGGTGTGGCCGTGGTCGGCAGCGTTGAGAATCAGGTTCTGGCCCATGACCGCGAGGCCAATGAGACCGAAGTCTCCACTGTGAGGGAAGGATGGTCAGCTGGTGTTTAGCCATGTCGTGGTTGTTTGTATTGAGGCCGCTGTGCTGGTGGATGCTTGTCTGCCGCGTTGCTGTTGTGTCATACACCCTAGAATTTTGCGGTGACATTTCGATGGTGCTGACGAGGAGTGCGAACGCCTTCTATAGGCAATGCACACCTGGAGATGCCTCTTATGACATCCTGAGCTCGTCTCTCTCAAGAGAAGCCACTCCCAGCGGCATACTGAAGATTTCTCGCAGCATGAGAGCGGTGACGCCGCCATGGCGGGGCTTTATGCAGGCGGCGGTGATGGAGGGGTCAGAGGCTTAGGAGGAGGAGTTGCTTACACAGGCTCGGAAGACATTTTGGTGGTAGGTGTGGTGGTGGTTGGAGTGAGGTGGTGTGAAATGGTATCGAGGCGACGCTGGGCTGAGTCTGGATGTGGTGTGGTGTTTGTACTTGGGTGGTGAGCACTGGTAGAAAGTTTGGTTGGGAGTGGCATCGGAGGGGAAGATGGAAGGTGGGGGCTTTCCGGACGACGCGGGCGGGTTGGCAATCGATTGCTGGCTGCAGCAGGCGTATCAGGTAAGCAATTGGTCAACGGGCCTTTTGATGCGGCGGCGTGTCAGTTGTTTGGCGCTACACGTGAGACTGTTCAATAATCGCGGTGCTTGTGCGGGTGCGTGTGTGTATGTGTGCGTGTACGTGGTGCTGATGGAAACGATGCTGGTGTTGTTGTCGTTGGACAATGATTCTATCTGTTGTGCTGCTTTCCTCGTTGCGCCCACCCTAACTGCCAGCAATGTTAACCGCGCAGAGCCGCGGTATCTCTTCTCATCACAACACCGACACCAAGCAGTCCAGCCAGAGCCAGCCTCAGCCTCCAGCCTCCAGCACGCGTTTGCTCTCTCTCCGTTGCCGAAACTGGCCCCACCAACACCAGATCGATCGCGGTGTCATGAGCACCAAACCGCAGTACCGCCGCATTTTCACTCTTTCCCCATCCTAAACACGAACCTCTGGCATGCTTATCGTAGTGCTTCGCCGTCATCTGCCATCTGCTACATTATTTCGCCGGGCGCTTGGCCACGCACTGATCGTGCAAGCATCTCCGGTGTAGGAGCGTGGGAGATTCGCCGTCCGCCATGGGCGGCCATGACGCTGTCAGAGCAGGCCCATCCGCGTAGCAACCGTTTGATTTATCCGCGGGGCTGAGTGGCGGTCCTTGCGAACGGCTATGAAATCATCGCAGACATCTCACCGAGCCTCGCGCGCCCACCAAGTCCGGGCGCGCACGCTCTCTTCTCTCGCTGCTCGCAACTGACGCAAGGCCGTCTCGGCAAAACAGGCAAGAGAGGCCGATGGCCGACAGGATCTCTGCTTGTGCTTGTGACTGATTTCTGAGGGCGGTCTGCGGCGAGTTCGCACAGTTCCTAACGTAGGGCTGACGGATTGGTCGACTGTCACCCTGGCTGCCTGTAAGCCTGCATCTTCGGCGGCTGAAGAAGCCCTCTCTCACGTCGGGTCGGCAGGCGGCTAAGTAGTGAAAGAGATTACGGATTTTTGGTTTTCCGCTATGGGTGCCCGACATCAATGGTTGAGGCCCTTGGGGGCGTAGTTAAGCGACGCTGCGCAAGTGGTTCTCAAGAGCACAAAAGCCGCGTTTCGGTAGTAGACGGGTGTTTGCCGACCAGAAACTACTGTGGTGAGTCAAGTGAGTATAACCGTCTGTCGTCTTGTTGTGCTCCTCCACTTTGCCGATCGTTCTCCTTTGGGAACAATGCAGAGCCGCATTTTTAGTCTTCCTGTGAGTATATCTGCCCTGGAGGTGTTCATCTGACCCGAAAAGAGGATTCTGCAGGTTATTGTGATTTCAAGCCGGGTGCGCAAATGTCTACCACTAGACTGGCTGAGGGTCCGAGAATCTTGCTCGTTTGTTGATGGCGTGTGCTGGGTACGTGTTGAGGTGAGGTCGATATTGAGCATCGCTCCTGCCTCGCGGCTCGCTCGTAGCACTTGACCGGCATCTGCCATCTATCGTCTAACGACATGGTGCATTCGCCTGATGACTTTCCTATGTCATCTTTAGCAACATCGAAAGTGGCAGACAAGGACTGTGGATCTGCACATGTGCACAACTACGTATCAAATCACATCGTTGTATTCATATTGCCATGAGACTCATAACTAAATCTGATTCTGTTAGGATTCCACCTTGCTAACTTTCCCATGTTATCACCTTCGTCGGCGCTCTCTTGATCGGCTTCAGCTTCTCTCACGACTCCTATGCCGATGAGGATGTCGATGCCGCCGATGTCTGTCATGGTCACCTCTAGACTCAGCTTTTGGCCCATCGAGACTGAAACCCTCGAGATCATCATGCTCCTCATCTCGCCTACTCCGCCGATTCGATTCATGCTTTCTCTCATGCCTCCGCTTCCTCTCCTCTTCCTTCTTGAGCTCTTGCGTCTCGCGGTCTCGCTCTGCTTGCCACTTCTCTCTGTCACCCTCACTACGTTTCAATTGCTTCTGCGCTTGCTGCATCATGGCGAAAGGATCACTGCTCACCAGCCGGGTGCGCTCCCGCTCAATTCGACGAGGATCTTCGTTGCCCCAAACGTCCTTACCTTGGACTTCAGCAAGCACTAGCTCGCTTGTTGGTTTATGATTGTCTTCACGAGCAGACCTGTCGGACGCAGCGTACCAGGGCTTGTTCGTCCCTGCGCGGTACCCGGCAGCGTCGCTGAAGCGCATGCCTTGCTGCTGTTCTTCCTCGTCTCGCTTTCGTTTTGCTGCTTTCTCGTCCTTTGAGGTTTCACTCTTGCGCGACTGCCTCTCCTCAGGCGCCGAGAAGAGTTGTATATGGCCTGCATGATCTTGCAGAGGCGCATCGCTGTCATCCTTTGATTCCGTCCGCAAAGAATCTCGCACCCGGCTACCAGCCTCGACATCTTCGCGCGCATATCGTATCTCCCTCTCAGTGTCGTCCTCACCTTTCAGCCTCCGCCTCTTGCGATCTCGCGGCGCAGCAGCCTCATCATATCTCCGCCGCGGGCCATGTGCATCATCATTGTCGTCTGCGAGTACAGGCAGGGCGGGCGGCTCCTCACCTCGCAGTAGCGCGATTCTGCGTTCGGCATCTTGCTCTTGCATTAGCTGTTCCGCAGCTTCTGCCCTCGCCCTTGCATGGGCTTCGTCGCGCCGGACGCGCTCGACGTTGTCTGTGTTGTAGACATTCCATGATTTCTTGCCTAAGAGGTGGAGAGGCATGTTTGGAGGACGCGAGGGTGAGATTTGGTGTGTCGCCAGGACGACAAAGTTGTACTGTCAAAAGCGTGTCTGCCTCGATCTGACAGATCGCGTATCGTTGTGGCTCGTTAGTGGCCAATTGGATCCTGACCCGCCAGGGGCGGTTCCCTCTTTGGGACGATGGCGCAGTTTAGCTCAGCAATCAACGTAGGGATCTTCGGCTTTGAGAGGGGGATTCGCGGATTGCTTGGTGGTAATTGAGCGCGCGATGCAAGATGCGAAACAATACTCACATGCCCGTACGTATCGAGTAGCGAGCTGAGGAACTCAATGCGTTGGCAAACACAGCGCATTCGCTTGGATCAGGCGTGCCTACTTCCACACGTGCAGCCACTTGACTTATGTACATACACACGTCGCTGCCACGCTCACAATTCCAGGAGGCTGGTAAAACTCACGTATTAGCCCAACCTTACCACATCGTTGCCTTGGACCTCTGCTCGGTTTCCGATTTGCCAAACCACACACAGTCCCCGTTTCTTTATATTCGCTGCTCAGGCAGGAGATTGTGGTCGAGTTCTCTCTGCTCTCGTTGACCAAGTACTGCGGCTCGTACTATCTTGCCTCTGGACTCGAATATCCTCCCGATTCCACGATCTTTCCATCAGGCCACCCGCACACGACAAGCACCACACGACAAGCACCACACGACCGCGTATAGGCTTGTTCACAGCCAACGGCCAATATCACAGCGCCCAATAACGCGCGTGCGCCAGCTCCACGCGATCGATATCCAGGCCGTTCTATTGCTTGCTGCGCTGACCGAGCATCCCCCAAAGCCGGCCTGCACCTCAAGCGAGAAGATCCGACCACAGACATTTGCGTTGAGATCGCTGATCGCGGTGACACCGTGTGCCCATTGTGTAATCAGCCTCTGATACCTTTCCCTACCTTGTAGCTCCTGGACTGAACACGACCACTGCCAGGACCCGTTCTGCACTTTCGAGCGTCGGCGCAGACCCCTGGGTATTGACCGGTGTTATACCTCTCGGTGCTTCAGAATCTTACAGACTGGCAGCCTATCGCTCTCCCTCACAGATCGCGAGCTTGGCAAGCTACTGTATTGTCTGCTACTAGGTTCCCTTCGAAACGACGACTTGAAACCATCGTAGCGCAGCCGGGAGCGCGTCACGTCATCCACCGGCTGATCATCGCCAACAATATAAGATGCCGGTCTACTTTATCCATGGCTTCCGCTGGCCGCGCGCCTTGATCCGCATCCACATCATCCTACACAACCTCGAGGACTCGGCGGCAGAATGGCTGGTCGCGCCGGGCACGACGGCCGAAATGCTGGACAATTTTAACCAGCTGTACCCTGACAGTATGGAGCACTTGAAGCAATTGCGATTCGTGGAGCAGTACGATCCCGACGACACGGCGGCGGGCTCAGGCAGTCAACCGTATGCGTATGTCGCCGACGTGGTAGAAGAGGTCAAACTGGGAGTGGACGTTGATGAAATCCGCGGGAAAGGCGTGCCCAACGACCAATGGGCCGCTATCATGGAACTACGTGATAAATTGGCACCGGAAGAGAAGGTCGCTTGGTATATCGTTGTCTGTGGAGATGAGGAAAGATGGGCTCCTCGTGCATCAGCAGAGGAGGCACAACTCGAGGAGCCCGTACAGGCGATACCCATCCGTGAGAGGGAGCCCGAACGCAGTGAAACCGTGACGCCAAACGGCGGAGATGTAGGTTTTGAAGCAACAGATAGATAATTCTGTCGACCACGCCACTGACGAGACTGCAGGCACAGCAACCCAAGGTCAATAAATCTGCCCAAGAAGAGCAGCCGAAAGGCATCAAGAAGCTCTTCCATTCGGTCAGCAGAAGGAAAAGGTAAACTCATCACTACACAATTGTCGTCGTGTGACCCGTAAGCTGACTCTGTCCTGTAGCCGATCACGAGTTAGTGGCTCACCAGTAAGCCCGGATGCCCCGTCGGTTCCGTCGCAAGCGTATAGATCGACGACCTAACTATCATAGCCGCGGGGTGGCAACACCAAAACGACAAACGAGAATGGCATCAAATTACAAACTACCAACCTCACTCCAACCGACAGCGGCCCTGAGAGTGCGAACATTAATGCTCCGAGTGCAGGCAGCGGTCAAAGTTGGGA
This sequence comes from Melanodothis sp. VS III C KN 2, assembly GCA_019775565.1. Lineage (NCBI taxonomy): Eukaryota > Fungi > Ascomycota > Dothideomycetes > Cladosporiales > Cladosporiaceae > Melanodothis > Melanodothis sp. VS III C KN 2. Next base: position 111,210 of record JACWFM010000029.1, on the reverse strand, counting down.
GGCCAATGAAGAGCAAGAAGTTATAACGAGCACCACGCCTTACGACGAAGACGACTCACTCGCCGCTCCTTCGCCTACAGTCCGTCAGGGCCCAGAGGTGGACAACGCCATTCGGAAGAAACGATTCTCAAAATACTCAGTCTACCCAAACCCTTACAACAGCACCATCCGCACAGTCGGTCCTGAAGCTGCACGTGCGCTGAGCCCTCAGCGAAAAAGCGATAACAACATTGCCGGCGTGATCGCCAGTGGCAACAATAGCAAAAGCCCTTCCCGCCGACAGTCTCTCAATTTCTCTCGCAATCCGTCCCCACAAGCACTCTCGCCATCAGGGACTGCGACGCCCGCCACTCTCAAACAGGACAGTGGCTCGATCTCACCACCACGATCTGGCGCCTCCACCCCAGCAACCTTCCACACAGCGTACAACCGCCAATCTCACTCCACCGTCTCACCCCACACCTCCTACGCCAGCGCCAACCTCTCTTTCCACTCCCTCGCCCAACACACACCTCAACCACCTTCCAACAACATCTCTCGCCAGTCCTTGATAATGCCCAACCACCAGCAACAGCAGCAACAACACCCCTTGTCGGCCAGCATGAGCCGCAACTCACTGCTATCCCAGGCTACGCGGCAGGCTCCGCTTGTGTCGATTCCTCAGGGTTCGTCGACCAATGTGAGCAGGCGAGGCAGTCGGCAGACTTTGAGCGGTATGAGTCCGACGGTGCAGGCGCTGTATGGACAGCACGAGAGGGATTGGCGTAGGAGTCAGGTGGTGCTGCCGGAGGATTTGGTGGCTAGGGGGCTTGATGAGGGTGTTTTTGCGGGGTTGAGGTGAGGGTAGATGGTTGAAGTGGATTGGTTGTGGGATGTGGAGGCGGAGAGGGTTGGGTGGCATGTCCTTGGATATCAGTACCGAGGTGTATGCCTTGTGTCTACGGCGTGGATGGAGACGAGCGGACGAATGGATATTGAGGGAATATGAAGGGTTGTTTACGATCTATGGGGGCTGTCACACGACATATATCTTGAGCATTTTGCACTATTACTACAGGTTGATTTTTAATTCCATGATATCTTATACTTCTACACGATCTTTTTCTCGGCAGCGTCACGCGCCACAATCACAATCTCCACTCACAAAGCCGTGAAGTCGAACGGAGTAAAAAGCTCCTTGAACGCTTCACACTCCTTCTCCTCTTCCGCTTTGCTTTGCCCGCAATCTTTCCAGTGCGTGCGCTCCTGCAAGCCCAGCAGCTTGCCCAGCACGCGCCGGCCGAACTGCAAGTCAAAGCGGAACGACGCATCGAGCGGCAACACCATCTCCTTCTGCATCGCCTCCGACCAGATCATGACTTTGAAGTAGTCGCCTTGCTCCGCTTCTGCGATATCGCTGGCGCTCGTGGCGAACTTGGTCGGGTACGACGAGTTCTCGGCTTCGACGGCGAAGCCGGCTTCCACGAGGCCTTTGGTGATGAGATCGGCTGGGACAGGGAGGAATTGCCAGTGCGTGTGCACGCCGCTACTGCGAGAGATCTCCCATGTCACTGCTCCCAGACGTGCACGGTTGGTCTCAGGGTCTTTGCTGACCGAGGCGAGCATGTTGTGCAGACTGGCGCGGTACTTTTGCATTTCGGCTTCGACTTTAGTGCGGGCTTCGGCGTCGTCTATGCTGGCGATGGTTGGGATGTGGGAGACCGGGATGATGAGGATGTGGCCTGGGAAGGCAGGACCGAGGTCGGGGAAGGTTGAGAGTTTGGGGAGGGGCCCTTTGGCGGTGGTGAGGTAGGCGTCTTCGCCGATGGAGCCAATCATGTGGGACTCGCATTGGGCGTTGGAGAGGCAGAAGTAGCATTGGCCTGGGTCTGTGGGGGGTGCTTTTCTGCGTTTGCCCCCGCCGTGGCGGCCGCGGGGTTCGTTGATGGTGGAGAAACGCATGGAGTTGAAGGAGTCTTGTTGGGTGTCGAGGGCTTTGCGCTTGCGCGTTTGAAGGAATGGTGAGGCGGTGGTTTCGGCGGGTAGGTGTTGTGGTGGGTCGGCTGAGGGCTCCAGGGAGAAGGCGTAGATCCATTTTGACTTGGCTGCGTTGCCGAAGGGTGCCAGGCTGAGGAATCGGGTGATCGGTCGAGGTGGGTCGGTATTGTGGAAGAAAGGCTCACGTTCCCAAAAGGTCTCAGATGAAGAGAAGTGGTAGCGAGGCTTTAATGTGGAACATAGCTCTGAGAGTGCCTCAGAACTGGCAGGCTCTGTAATGCCCACAGCCCCCTTTGAGCCATCCCTTACTCCGGCGGGCCATTCGCTGGTGACAAGTATGTCGGCGTTGTTGTAGCCCTTAGCAGTGTTGGCGTCTTTATCGCTGTACTTAGCAGCGTAAGAGTCCATGGGATCGTCCCCTGCATGGTGGCTTCCTCCAATCGCAACAACATTGAAACCATCAGAAGTCTTCACGCGGCCTTTGCGTCCGAGTGCTATCAGATTTGTGCACAGCTCGCCGTCGCTGCTGTTCAGTCTCTCGACGACTGTATCGGGAAGGGCGCGTCTACCAACAGAGAAGTAGGTGGTAACTGGGATCTCGATCTCGCCTTTGATCAATTTTGCCAGGTCTTCAGCCTCGCTGTAGGAAGTGGCCTCAGCGTCGGCAAAGAGGTTTCCGGCAATGATGGCGAATGCAAATTGCTGTCGTTTTTGAAGAGTGGAAAGCTTTGTGAAGAATTCGCTCAACTTTCCATTGATGTCGCCGGTGACCACAATTTTTTGCGCCATGGTTGTGAATGCTACCCACTCGCGACGGAGTGGCTTGTTGGTGTAGATGTCGAAGCCTCAGTCGTTGGTCGCGTAGATTAGAGGTGGATATTAGTGGCGATTAAGATGAGTCCGAGCAGTGAGAGTACTTTTGTTATCAGTGCTTTGCTTCTAATCACGTTAAGTTGCTTACACTTTCATGAGAAATTGTTCATGTCACGTGAAAGAAGTCGAAGTCTGTGAAAGCGCACCTGAAGTTCTGGTGGCGCTCTCGGTCGGCTCGGCTGCAAAACGCCGACCCCAGACATTACGCACGGACTCTCTTGAACTTTTTCCTAGATCTCTGTGAAGCCCGGCTGCCTCTGCGAACTTCATACAGGCGGAGGATGTGAAGATGGCCATATCAAAAGGAAAAGTGGCAAAGCCCACTGCGGTGGTAAAACCCAAGAAGGACACCAAACGAACCACCACAACCACCAAAAATCACCGCTGGCAACCCTTCTCCCAGCGTATCGCGAACCTCAGGATCGACCCGATTAGACGAAAGCGAGCACAAGTCGACTCGGAAGCTCTCTCAGAGGATACAGACACATACTTTGGCAGGTCTCTGGCAGAATGGCGGGATCTGAATCTTTCCGAGACATTCGCCAACTTCGCGAAGGAGGTTGCGCCCTTGTGCGACAACCTACCGTCCGTTCTTTACAATGAAGAGAAGCTCATGGATACCTTGATTGAGTACATCGCAAAGGCCGATGCTCTGGCTATGGAGCCACTCCTCAGTTTGCTTTCGCGCTTTGCACACGATATGGATACCCGCTTCGAGAAGCACTTTGCAAGAGCTGTGAGTACCGTGGCGAGCGTCGCGTCGAAGCACTCCGACCCGGCTGTCGTAGAATGGAGCTTCACGTGTCTGGCGTGGCTTTTCAAGTACCTGTCACGTCTCTTGACACCCGATCTGCGACCTGTGTACGACCTCATGTCGATCTATATGGGCAAGGAATCGCAGAAGCCCTTCATTGTACGATTTGCTGCCGAATCGATGAGTTTCCTGGTCAGGAAGGCCGCAACATTATACGAGAGGGACCCACAAGCTTTGGATCGCATCATCAACCACATACTGGAGGACTGCGTAGCTTCAGAATCCGTCAAATCAGCAGAGTTGCACCGTCAGGGTGTGATGACTTTGCTGACTGAGGCCGTGAAAGGCATTCAACATGGAATTCATACCAACGGACTGGCTGTCGTAAAGAGCCTCATGAAGCTGGTGCGCAGATCGCCCAGTCGTTCAAGCATCCACATTGTGACAGGCTCACTAACCAGCATCATCCACTACACTACTCCAGAGACCTTCCAACCCGTCGCGAAGGCAATTGTCGACGAACTCGCAGTCACCGAAGACGCTGTGACGGACGATTTTGCATCGTTCGCAAGCCAGATCATCTTTGCAGTTGTGTCAGTAAGAAAAGCAGCACGCATCGAGGAATGGTCCGGTATTGTCAAGCTTGTTTCCACGTTGGTGAAGGCGGGCACGAAACAGCCGCAATACAACGCGAAGACGAAGTCACAGGTCCTTTCATCGTTGGCAGTCATCATGCAGTCTGCACCTATCGAGTCCGTGCTACCCGCTCTTGGACTTCTGGATATGACACGAAGCCAAGAATGGATCCCGCATTTCCTTGCCTTCTGCGACTTGTTTGCCAGGCTTGGAGACGAGCGATACCAACAATTTGTGGTCCCTCACCTGCAAAGATTCGTGATTGCGCACTGGAAACACGATCCGACAACACTATTGCAACAGTTGCCTCGCCTGGCTGCATCAGGACCGGACACCAAGACACAATGCCCGAAGGAGATGCAGCAATATGTCCTAGAGCAGCTAGAATCACTGAACACAACAAGAGCCGAAGTCAGCGCTGAGAAAATTGCGTCTGCAAACCTCGCACTGAATACTTCTCGGATTCTCAAACTGGAGGCATCGAACGAGGAGCGCCTGAGAAAGAGCCTGGCTCGTCTGGTGAAGTCCGGATTGGAGGCCTCTGAAGGATCCACAAATACGTTGCTCACAGATTTCAGCTTGGGCAATGCCTTGTTCGCTGCAGTGAGCATCTCATCTCCAGTAGCTGCGTACTGGTCTCAGCTGTGCTCACATAGCGCTCACGCGTTTGGTCTGCCGCCATTTTACTTCAGCATGCTGAAGTTGATCAAGACAAACGAGGATCTGAATTTTTCTGGAGAACACATGGACGTACTAATAGATACTCTCGTCCGGTCACTAGCTCTGCCTTCTCATCCACTTCGATCTGACAGCTTGGATATCCTGGAGGCGATCTACAAAGGAAGGGGACAGGATGTACCAGAAACACTCAGCATTGCAATCCTGATTGAGTCTACACCATTGAACATTGAGACCGCGCGAAGCATCTCTATGAATATTCGCAGGCTGACAACGGCTTACAAGAGCGTCGGAGGCGACAAGACCATGGAGAAAGCGATCCCTACATTCTGCTTCGGCCTACTCCATGTGCGACTTTCACAAGCTTGGACCGATGCGATCGAAGCGCTCTCGTCTATGTGCCAAACAGCGGTCGGAGAGGAGACAATTGTTGCGCTTACACAGTCCTGGTTGGAGGGCCAGAAGACCAAGCAGGAAATGGACGACGCATGCCCGCAACCGATTACACTCGACACCGAACAAGGCCATATTGCGTCAGACTTCGAATGTTCCAACCTGGCTACATTTAGCGCAATTGCTGAACAGGCATTCGACGAGGCATACGGCGGCTACCCACCTCCAGAACAGGCTTTCCGGCTTCATCATCAGCGCATGACCACCAACACCGCTACAACGAGAACGCAAGCTTTGAAGGTGTTGGACAGGAGTCCACATCTTGCAGAAAAGAGATCCCGTCTGCTTGTCCCCATCTTGTTGAAATGGGCCGGCTCAGTAGAGGACGAAGATCAGAGTTCCGATACCGAGCGCTGGGCGCGTAAGGATCAAAAAGCTATGCTTGCAGTGGTCGCCAAATTCAACAACCCAAGAGTGTTGTACCGCGCTTCAGAAGTGCACGAAGCCCTGCTAAAGCTCTGTGCAAATGGTGACGTAGAAATCCAAACATCAGCACTCAAAGCGGTCCTGGCATGGAAAGACCCAGCTCTCAGACGTTCTGAGGAACACCTGAACAACTTCCTGGACGACGCAAGGTTCCGTGAAGAAATCTCTGTGTTCTTGCAAGGAGAAGGTGATGAAGCGCTCAAACCTGCCGACCATGCTGCTGTCATGCCTGTCCTGCTTCGCCTCTTGTACGGCAGAGCAGTCGGCAGCGCCAAAGACAATCAGAACTCCCGACGCAAAGCCATCTTTGTTGCGCTATCACGATTCGAGCCCGAAGTTCTCGGTGGTTTCATCGACATTGCAACCTCCAAGACCCTCCAAGAAGGCGAGTCGGTGTCTGCCGAGGCTCTCACTATGCCTCTACGCCAACAAGTTGGTATGCTCAACATGGTCAACGATATGCTTGCGACCTTGGGATCTGGGCTGGAGCCCTACGCGGTTCAATTGGCGAACACAGCGCTCCTTTGCACAATGTCTGCTGCCAAGCAGCTCGACAAAGAAGATAAGGAGGAAATTCAAGACGCATCACTGTTGAGAGCCATTCGCCAGACTGGTCTGCAGTGTATTGTCAGGATCTTCGCCGACAACGAGAACCTCGATCTATCAGCCCAAGGAAAGACCACCGTGGCGGAGCTGATCTCGCCGCGTATGGACAACTTTGCGAACGAAAACTTGCAAGGCATCTCGGCGATGCTCAAGCTATTCTCAGCTTGGAGCAAATCCACAGTGCATTCCACACACCTGTTCGAAGACGCTCGCATCCTCAACGGAGTGGCCGAACTGCTAGGACACTCAGGAGCACAGAACGAAGTGAAGATCTTCATCCTCAAGGAAGTTCTCGACAAGTTGGTACTGAACAGCGCAGTCACCGCGACCTTCCAGCCATATGTATCAGCATTTGTGGCAAGCATCTCTGGCATCTTGAGCTTGCAACAGCCTGCAGGTGATTTGCTTTCCACATGCGTGAAGAGTACGACCAAGCTTGCTGAGCGCATCACTGATCCCAAGCAAGCTGAAGAGGTCATTCAGATCTGCGCGAACTTGCTTCGCCAGCCTGGTAACTTTGTTCACCCTTCAGTGAAAGCTGGTCTGGTCCGTACCATGATGCCTTTGCTGGACACCATGGGCGGTGCTACTCCGCCGAAGACTGTCTATGAGTCAATCTCTGGGCTGTTCTCCCGTCTGCGTGACCTTGAGAGTCGCAAGATGTTCTCAGCAGCTCTCGTCAAGCTTTGCAAGGGCGACGAGGTGCTCGCAGAGAGCGCTGACATTTGCGAGGAGATCAACGCGCTTGATCCTACACGACTGAATGAGCCTGACCATGATCGCAAGGAGCATGGCTTTGCCCGAATTTACGAGAATGCAGAGAACTTCTCAACGGACCAGTGGCTTCCTTTAATGCACAACTGTATGCTCTTCATCCGCGATGAAGACGACACGGTCAACCGCTCGAGCGCTGCGCGTGCACTTGAGCTTCTCATCGTAGCGTCCAGCAAGACTGGCAATTTGGACCTGATCAAGAGTGATCTCTTCCCAGCGATCCAACGTGGAATGAGGGAGCCTTCCGAGCTGGTGCGTGCCGAATACCTACGTCTTCTGGGTCGTATGGTCGAAAGCTGTACCGAATGGAGCGAGGTCAATGACATGGCTGCTCTCACAGTCGAGGGTGATGAAGAAGCTTCATTCTTCACCAACGTCCTACACATCCAGCAACATCGTCGTCTTCGCGCATTGCGTCGCCTGGCCGAAGAGCCCAAGCTCAAGTCTCAGAACGTTAGCCGAATTTTCCTCCCCTTGTTGGAGCAGTTTATCTTTGATCAAGCAGAGGGCGATGCAGGTCGCACGTTGTCGGACACAACTGTCATCACAATCGGTTCACTAGCAAAGAACCTCAAATGGTCTGATTACCGATCTGTGATGAAGCGCTACTTCGGACAACTCAAGAAAAATCCCGATCAAGAGAAGGTTGTCCTCAGATTGATCAGCGCGCTCGTCGATGGATTGACCGCGAGGATGAACAGCCAAGGGGAGAACTCTATGGCTACAGATGAGCAGGATGCTTCGCGCACAAAGAGGCAGCAGGTGATCATGGAGGAATTCTTGCCTCCGTTGTCCGAATACTTGCACCGCAAGGACGAATCGACTGTGGATCGACGTGTCACTGTCGCCGTTTCCATCACTAAGCTGCTGCGTCTGCTTCCCGAGAATGAATTCGTCAATAGACTCGCACCAACCCTTACCGACATCTCCCACATCCTGAGGAGTCGTGATCTTGAGGCAAGAGAGCAGACACGCCGCACTTTCTCCACCATCTTGCGACTGGTCGGCCCAACATACCTCAACTTCATGCTCAAAGAGCTTCGCAGTGCACTGCAGCGTGGCTACCAATTGCACGTGCTATCTTACACTGTGCACTACCTGCTCGTCACCAATGCCGATCAGTTCCAGCCAGGTGATTTGGATGCATGCCTTGATGAGTTCATGGCTGTGGTCATGGATGACATCTTCGGAGTCACTGGTCAAGAAAAGGAAGCCGAGGATTACACTGCAAGCATGAAGGAAATCAAGAGCAACAAGAGTTACGATACCACAGAGATTCTCGCTCGCTCCGCTTCGATCAAACACCTCGGTCAGCTCATGATGCCAATCAGGACTTTATTGACCGAAAGACTTGATTCCAAGACGGTCAAGAAGATCGACGACCTGCTCGTCAGAGTAAGAAAGGGTGTCGATCAGAACCCGGCATCTGATTCGAGGGACATGCTTATCTTCTGCCACGAGATGGTCCGACAAGTTTATGCAGAGGGATCTAGACCCGCGACTGCAGCCAAGCCCGAAGATCAGAGAAGGGCTAGATTCCTTATCGCATCTGAGCAGAAAGCTAACCGCAAGGGCGCTACAACATCCTACCTCTTCAAGCTTTCCAGCTTCGCTCTGAACCTGGTCCGAAAGGTCGTCAGACGCCACGAAGATCTGCAGACTGCTGCCAATATGGCTGGCTACCTCCCGATCGTGGGTGATGCCATTGTTGGATCACAAGAAGAGGTCAAGATTGCTGCTGCCAGGCTCATCACAACAATTATACGTGTGCCTCTTCCGGCCATCGAAGCCAACGCTCCAGTATATCTCAAGGAAGCTGTCAACATGATCAAGTCTTCTACAAGCAGCACGACCGACTCCGCCAAGGCTGGCCTCGACCTTGTCACTGCTGTCCTTCGTGAGAAGCGATCTGTCAAGGTCAAGGAGAACGACATTGCAGTCCTGCTAAAGACTTTGAAGCAGGATCTTGATGAGCCAGACCGCCAGGGCATTCTCTTCCGCTTCCTTCGCGCTGTCATCGGCCGCAAGATCGTGATCACAGAAGTCTACGAAGTCATGGATGAAGTGGCTCGCATGATGATCACGAATCCCGATGCATCTGTTCGCCAAAGTGCCCGCAGCGCTTACGTGCAATTCGTGCTGGACTATCCTCAAGGCAAGGATCGCTGGACCAAGACAACAGGATTCTTGGTCAAGAACTTGGACTATGAGCACGTGGCTGGTCGGCACAGTGTCATGGAGGTTCTGCACACCCTCCTGAGCAAGGTAAGCCAAGACATTTTGCAGCCTTTGCTGTTGACCTTCTTCGTCGGCCTGATCCCCAGACTTGGTTCCGACACCGACAAGTCGTGCAGAGACATGGCTGGCGTGCTCATCGGAAAGGTCTACGAGGCTGCCGACGGCGAGAGGGAGAAGACATTGAGGGAGACTGTCAAGAAGTGGATGGGTGCAGACAAGAAGATCGCGATCAGGAAGGCAGCACTCCAGTGCTGGGCTATCTTCGTCCGATCTGACAAACCTGCAGACAAGATTGTTGACGGGCTGATGGACGAGCTCGACACTATCGTGGCTACTGAGATTGATCTCGAGTCCATTGGCGAGCGACAGCACCTCCTTGCAGCTCTTGATCTCTTCATGGCCATCTGCGAGGTGCACCCCGAGCGTGCCTTCTCGAAGAAACGAGCTAGTTTGTGGTCAAGCGTGCTGCAGAGATCAATCGCACCCGTTGCTGAAACCCAGGAAGCTGCTGCGAAGCTACAGAACATGCTCTACAACGACACTGCAAGTACGGCGTCTAAGCCCGACCGTGGTCTGGCCGCACTGCCCCTACGTGCCTCGGGTGGTCTTGAGCTGGGTGTCGAAGAGCTCAAGTCTGCATGCACTATCAACCTACGCGTATTGCGCTCCAGCTCTGCCAACGCGAACGAGGCCGTAGCAGCGACAGCACGCAACCTTGTCTTCCTTGGCCGAGCATTCTCAGCCAATGGCATGCAATGGAAGGAGACTGCAACAGAAGAGGATGCCGAAGAGGACGACGTCGAAGAGGAAGACAAAGCAAATGGCCAGGACACCACTGCCATCGGCTACCTGCTCGCACGTCTCTCGGCCATCGTCCGTCGTGAGAACACAGCAGCAGCCACCCGCACGGCGGCTCTGCAGTGTCAGACTGCCCTGCTCAACCACCTTTCCGCTCCCCTGCCCAACACAGCGACTCTCCTCCGTCCTCTCTACAACTTGACCGACCCATCTGTGCCGCAGCCACCAGGAGAAGCGTACGTTACGCTCATAAGCCAGGCTCGCGAGACGCTCGACCTCTTGCAGAAGAAGCTTGGATCTGAGGCTTACGTTGCTGAGATGGGCAAGGCGAAGAAGGCTTCGATGGAGAAACGTGACGAGCGTAGGAGGAAGAGACGTATCGAGGCTGTCAGTGAGCCTGAGAAGTGGGCCAAGGAGAAGAAGAAGAAGTTTGATGCAAAGAAGGCTAGGATTAAGGAGAAGGGTGCTGAGGAGAGGGGTAAGAGGAGAGGTTGGTAGAGGAAGGATTTTGATCACTCAGGCATTGTATTTTGGTAGTTTAGCGTGCGAGTGTGTATGATTGTACATTTTAAATTTGACCATGCGTCTCACTGGCTCGTGTTTGTGTTTAGCACAGCTGCTATATCGCCTGTGTGCATAGGAGAAGTACACTGCCACTGAGATAATACCTATCAACAACGTCTAGCTATCTCAGCGACTACTGTGCTGGTATCATCAACGTTAGAGCCTCCAGAAAGCCTTGTACGCCAACGATATACCAAGTATACTCGCGCGTGTTTGCTGCGTGTATTGGCTCTTGTATGCGCTGCTGCCCTCGTGGCTTGCAGATCTTGCCAGAGAGAGGAATGCCGACAAATGTCTAGCTACCTTACACATACCAGGTCGCTGTCGTCTAGTGATGAAAATCAAAGTGAAATGATATTTACATGTATCTGCGTCGTCGCTCTCTTCATTTGAGTGATGGTTGTGACTGTCTAACTTTTTCTGCCTGATATTGATTGCTGCCTCACTATGACAAGGCAACCGCCGCTGCCACTTCCCGACGAAATCGCTACAACGCGTCGCGCGTCGCGACCCCTCCGAACTTTATCATCACCACCAAACACCGCTACCGCCACGAGCAACACCACCGCCCTCAACTCTTCCCTTAACAAGAATTTTGACAAACTCTTGTGTTTCAACCAGGACGATTCATTCTCATCAGATCACATCATGGACGCGGCTAGCGCCCTCACATACGGCGCCCTCCGTCGCATCTCGGATGGTGAGGAAGTCCCCGAGCCTGTGGTGCAATGTGTGCAGATCAAGCCTATGGCACCCGGTGCGAACGGCCAGGAGCGCTACAGAGTCGTGTGGAATGATTCGCTTAACTTTATTCAGAGCATGATCACTCAGCAGGCCAATTGGATAGTCACTGAAGGCAAGCTCAAGAAGGGCAGCATCTGCAAGCTGAAGCAGTTCCAGGCGAACATGGTCAAGGAGAGACTCATTCTGGTGGTAATTGACTTGGAGGTCTTGGAGGAGTATGGCGAGCCGGAGAAGCTTGGACAGCCCACAGCGCTAGAGAACCCCAAGCAAGAGGGCCAGGAAGAGACGAAGCCACAGGCTCAGCCCGAGAACATTGGTGGAGGCAACTTCTATGGACAGCAGCAACAGCAGAGAGCGCAGCCCCAACAGCCACAACAACGCAGCCTTCCCTCGAGAGCAACCGGTGGCGGAGGCCACGCGAACATCTTCCCCATTGAAGCTCTATCGCCGTACGCACACAAGTGGACCATCAAGGCAAGGTGCTCGCACAAGGGAGAGATCAAGACATGGCACAACAAGAACGGCGAGGGCAAGCTCTTCAGTGTGAACTTCTTGGACGAGTCGGGCGAGATCAGAGCTACTGGCTTCAACGATGCGGTGGATCAGTGGTATGACGTCCTGGTGGAGGGCAACACATACTATGTCTCTGCTCCTTGCCGTGTGCAGCTTGCCAAGAAGCAGTTCTCCAACGTCAACAACGACTACGAGCTCACATTTGAGAAAGACACGCAAATCGAGAAGGCCGAAGACGACGCTGGTGTTCCCCAAGTGAGCTATAACTTTACGACTCTTGCGGACCTCCAGACTGTCGAAAAGGATACCACGATCGATTGTATTGGAGTTCTGTCAGAGGTCGGCGAGGTCAACGAAATTGTCTCGAAGACGACCAGCAAGCCATACAACAAGCGTGAGCTCACTTTGATTGACAACACCGGATTCAATGTCCGCCTCACTATCTGGGGCAACAGCGCACAAAGTTTCGACGCTCAGCCGCAGAGCATCATCGCTTTCAAAGGTGTCAAGGTCTCTGACTTCGGTGGCCGCTCACTTTCGCTACTCTCTTCTGGCAGCATGACTGTCGACCCCGACATCGACCAAGCGCACAAGCTCAAGGGTTGGTACGATGCCGGTGGCAGCACCGAGTCCTTCCAGTCTCATGCGAATGTTATGGGCGCTGTCGGCGCTACGTCAGGCGGCAGGAACGACCAGCACAAGACGATCGCGCAAATCTCGGAGGAGAACCTGGGAATGGGCGAGAATGCCGACTGGTTCAGTGTCAAGGCTACGATCTTGTACGTCAAGAAGGACAATGTGGCATACCCTGCCTGCCAGACCGAGAGCTGCAACAAGAAGGTTGTGGAGATCAACCCTGGCGAGTGGAGATGTGAGAAGTGCGACAAGACGTGGGATCGACCTGACTACCGCTACATCATGTCCATCAACGTTGGCGACCACACTGGCCAGCTATGGCTCTCATGCTTCAACGAGTGCGGACTGCAGATCATGGGTGTGCCTGCGAATGACCTTATGGCGATGCGTGAGGAGGGCGAGACCACCAAAGAGGAAGCCTTGTTCACAGATGCCAACTGCAAGACCTTTGTCTTTAAGTGCAAGGCTAGGATGGACACCTTCCAGGACCAGCAGAGGTACGTGATGACACTGTCGATGATACGGCACCCGATGCATGCGATACTAACCTTTTTCCAGAGTCCGTTACCAGGTGCAATACGCCAACCCGCTCAACTTCGCTGCTGAGGCGAACAAGCTGGCCAACATCATCAAGCTCTACAACCAGGACTCGGATAGCTTGTTTGTCAGATAGGTTTCTCTCGAACGGTGGACGACATGAACAGCATGATAGAACGAAAATGAGTGGGGTACTGAACACTGAGATGTGACAGTGTATCCGCCTTTGAATAATGGACGCTGTCGCTCGGCAATATTGTTGAGCAACAGTCCGATCGCTTGTGTGTTGTAGCAGCAGCGAGATGACCCTCAAAATATAGTTACCAGTCTCTTTCTTACAATTCGCGCATGTACAATTATGTCGTTCGATCTTGTAGACCAGTTGATGACAGTTTCCGTCTGGCCGGGCGTGGATGTGGCGGGGCAGCTGCCGACGTTCAATAATCAGGGGACGCCACTGCGATATAATACAACCTTCGTAGTAAGGTAGGCACATCGATCGTTCGTCGTCCAGGCCTCATCGCGAGAAAACTTTCAACCACAGCTCAAGCGCTTCAATAAGTCTATCATCAGGGGAGCCAATCATACAAGCCTCCCCCTCACCAAATCAGAACACCCAACATCCCAACATCCAAAAAACACAACATAACAATGGAAGAACTCCGCACCCTCCCCGAATACCTCAAAGCCAGCAACGCCGATGGCACTGTCATCCTGCAGGCCACGGCTACCTGGTGCTCGCAGTGCAAAGCCATCGCGCCCTTTGTCGACAAGCTCGTCAAGCAGTTCCCCGAAGCCAAGTTCTACAAGTACGACACGGATTCGGCCGGCGATATTGCGCAGGAGCTGGGCGTGAGCCAGATGCCGGTCTTTACGATTTTCCACGATGGGGATTTGGAGGATACGGTCACGGGGGCGAGGGGAAGGGCGTTGGAGGAGGCGATTGGGAGGGTTTATAAGGGGGAGGTGAAGGAAGTTGATTGATGGGAGGATGTGATGAGTACATATATTGGATGATGCAAAAAGGGATGTTTAAGGCAGTTTGCAACTCATATATGTTGATAATAAATGTCTTCAATTTGCATCCAAATCTGCTTGACTGTTCCTGTCCAGCATGATACATCAATTATTACACGAGAAAGAGGCACCTCTACTAACCCCATACCCTGATTGATTGTGAAAGATGTCTAAATGTATAGTTCGTTTGTGTTGCGCTGATCAAGGAGGTGCAGTCGGACTTCCATGGCAGTCTGTCTTCTTCTGTTCGATCGTGATGATACATGTAGGTTTACCTCTTGATTATTAGTATTCCAAAACGATACATGTTCCAATAACTTGAAGCACGTGCATCTACTCCCCAGCACTGCGTACGTCATACCATGCCCCACTTTGATTGAACCCTGGAGGTGTTGTTCCATCCAGTCTTCACATGATCGGCAGCTTCACAACAAACACACACCTTCTGCTCTGTTTTTGAGCAAACACACTCCACAATACACGAAAATGTCTGATAGCGATATCGCCACGCGGGCGCCCGAGAGCGACCTCGCCGAGCAGAGTGCCATCCCTGGCGACACTGTTGTTGACCAAGGCGCCAGTCTTGGAGTATTTTTACCTTAGGTTGGAACGGCAGGTAAAACGTGCTAATCTCAAGAGCAGGAACACTGCCGTACAGATCGACCATCCCGTAAGCTTGAAGCATTCATTCCTTGGTGAAGTAGCTTGCTGACAATCTCTTAGCTGCTGGCGCAAAGCCTACTGGAGTAAGGGCACCATTGCAATTAGAGCTTCGAACTTCCACCTGATACATTACCACTAGGAGATCACCAAGTTCGACGATGTCGAGGTCTACATCACCAAACCAGCCGACTACCCTCATGCGCCCAGCAAATTACTACTGCTGCTCACTGGAGGCACAGGAGTCCAGAGCACGAACAACCAACTGCAGGCAGACAAGTTCGCTTCAGAAGGCTTCCTTGTGGTCATGCCTGATCAGTATGCTTCGGTCTACACATGTTCCGCTGGGAGACTTGACTGACACAGTCACACAGATTCGCAGGCGACCCTGCTACGAACACGACCTCTACCGCTCCCACTGACACCAACTCAACCCTTTCCATAATCGAGCAAGTCAAGCTCGGTATCGCAAGTGTCGCCAAGTCATTCACGATCGACATGTGGCTCGCGCGTCATACACCTGAGAAGGTGCTCCC
The DNA here is from genome assembly GCA_019775565.1 of Melanodothis sp. VS III C KN 2. Classification (NCBI taxonomy): domain Eukaryota; kingdom Fungi; phylum Ascomycota; class Dothideomycetes; order Cladosporiales; family Cladosporiaceae; genus Melanodothis; species Melanodothis sp. VS III C KN 2. The sequence goes on along the minus strand of JACWFM010000029.1, from coordinate 95,790 downwards.
AATCCTACACCGCGTCCTTACGTCGATCAAGGAAGAGTACGCCGACGCATACGAGAACGGAGGTGGCATCTATGCAGCCGGATACTGCTTTGGTGCGAAGTACGCCTTGCTGCTGGGCAGCGAGCTTCATCAAGACGTCGCACAGGGCCAGCGTGCCCCTGATACTCAGGCAGAGGAGGGTATGGTGAAGCAGGGTCCAATGGTGAAGTGTGCGGCGATTGCACACGGCATTTTGACAAAATCTGATCTTGAGGGCGTCAAGGTACCAACGAGCGTGGTCGCTGTTGACAACGACCCGCTGTTCCCGAACGAGGTCAGAGAGGCCGCAAAGAAGGATCTGGAAGAGAGGGGTCTTGAGCATGAGCTGCAAGTATACCCTGATGTGCCGCACGGATTTGCGGTGACGGGCAACTATGAAGACCAGAGCATTGTGCAGGCGCAAAAGGAGGCGTTCTCGCAGATGCTCGCATGGCTGAAGGCTCACTGAAGACTGTTTCGGCCGGCTGCCTCAGTGCTCAGGGCAGCATCGTCGCATGCGATTAGGCGAGGAGAGGAGAAGCGTGATACCATGATTGATAGGCTCTTCAAGCAGCAAAAGCCAGACTTTGCATTCCGCTGAACTACACGTTGTAGGTGTGATGACCATTCCAACAGACACCGTGAAACTCAATAGCTGTTCATTATCTCACCAGATCTAGAGCCATTCCAAGAAGTTCCTGTCGCTCATTCTTTGCAAACGTTCAGCATCTTGCATCATATTCTTGAAAGCAATACCAAGTGCAGTTATTTCTACCATACAAGGTGTCAAAGTAACGCAGCGCTACAATAAGCTGTCAGGTATGTTCAATCTACATCTCGAGACAAACGCATTGAACGGCAGTGACACTATCATCCCAGCCATGCCTGCAATCAGGAGGCCGCTCTTCGTGACATGCGCAGCATACATCGTTCGTGCACTCGTCGTACTTGCACTCCTGACAGAAGCCTACAGCTTCATCGCCCCGTCATCCTATCGCGCAGCCTATAGCGCACTTCTGAACCATCTGGATGAAGGCCTCGCCTGGCTCATACTGGGAGCTGTGCAGGAAGTGCTTCGCTTCTGTTTCAAGATACTAAGCTTCTCCGTTTCTGTCGAATGCGCCGTGTACATATTCGGCGGTTTTTGCGGCACGGTCAACACCGACATGCCGCGGGATTGGGGGACGGTAGTCTATCTCAAACGTCGAAGGCGTGTGTTTGCTTCTCGATTTGCTCTGAAGCGGGACTTTTGGGCGGCGAGGTGGTGTATATGGTACGGCAACCTGCTGGATGGAATCTTGGGATTGTTGACTGAGTACGCTGATATAATTCGGAACCGGGTTGTGGCTGGGTGAGGACAGATGAGGAGGACAGCGAGCAATGGCCAGATATTTTTCGCTGACCGCGCATCTGCTTCATCAAGAGATGGGTCTCGTTGTTTATCTCGAAGATTCTTGGAAGTTCATCCAGCCATTCTACTCTGGCACATATCAACCAGCTAAACTAAACGCCATCAAAGAACCAGCTCACCATTTACTATATCAATATCAGTGCGCGCCACACTTTCGCTCTGTTGAGTTGACAATTTTAAAAAATCTATCCAGCCATGCTATCGCCACTTGAGCAAGCACGGTTGGTCGACCTTGTCGTCGTCTGCGTCACCCTGGTCTTCGGCTTTGCGATTGTCTCAACTTTGATCGCAGTCGGCGGTTTCAGTTTCCGCCGTAATGTGTCCTCAAATCAGAGCATCGAAACTGCTAGAAGCTCCGAATTCCGCAAAAAATGTATCGGTCGGGCGAAGGAGAATGGCAAAGTCGCTAAGTAGAACATTGTAAGTTCTCGATGCCGCTCTTCTTACAGTGTTCTTTGCTAACGATGAGCAGCTATCCTTGAGAGTTTACGAAGCAAAACAATCTGATGTTGCTTTGGATTTACGATAATATGCAACGTATGCGTACGTTGTATTTTTAATGCGACGGATATTGTGTCGCTTTTGATGTGACCCGTCGTTGACATGCGCCGGGGCACAACCAAGCTCGCATACATGCACAGTTGTCGGGAAATGAATATCCAGCCTAGAGAGAGTCTTATGACATCAACTCAACATATTCAATCCTCATATTATGCCATGTCTCTGGCTTTTGTTGTTGTCGATGAAAGGTTGAAGTCCCCTGGTCTTTGTCAACAGCGCAAAGCGAAGCGGCCGGTCGGAAGCTTTGCCCGCGCAATTCAGACTTCACTCCATCGGCTATGCCATCCATCACTTTCTTCTCAATCACACACATTACAGAACTCACCACGAATATACATCTTCGAGATCACAAGGCTCAGTTCTTCTACGGAAATGGATCCAACGAAGGTAACAAGCGACAGGGATACGATGCAACAAGGTACGTTACATAAAGACAACAGGGCGAGGGACAGCTTGTAACGTGTAGTCGAAAGGCATTACTTGCATGTATGGACTCGCTTGCTCAACTGTAGAATTGGTATTTCTGTTCGGCTTTTTTTCAACTGCTGGGCAATTTAAGAAAGGCTCGACGACACTAAAAGTGAACTTTTCAACTGTGCAACACCACCGCAGATGCAGACGCTGTGGCGCAACGCTGGGCTGAAAGCTCAATCGTCGGACTCAGCCTTGACTTCTTCCTCGATGTCCTCATCCTCATCCTGAGCCACTTTGCGCTTCTTCGCGCTCGCGGTCGGCTTCTTGGCAGCGGCCTTCTTGGCCTTCTTGGGGGTCTTCGGGACGTCCTCTGCGTCCGGAGAAGCGCTGCCGGTCTTGGATGGCATGGTTATACCGTATTTCGCCGGAAGGCGGGAGTAGCGCTTAGCACTGGAACATGGTCAGTCATTTGTCAGGCTTCGAGGTAAGGTGATGGACTTACGCGGCACCCTTGGACGGCAGGTCGAGCTCATCGGACACCTTCTGCCAATCCGGCTAAGCAGGAGTCAGTAAACGGTTCTGTGGGTTTCGGCGAAATAGGGGCACTTACAGTGCCGGACAGCTGCGTGATGACGGTGAGGAGGAACTTCACATCCTCGTCCGGACTAACGACGGCCTTCGGCGGCATGTTGATGAGGTTGGTTAGAAAGATTGGTGTAGAGCGTTGTGGTATTGCTTGAGGTGGGAGATGTATGGTGTCTGTCGGAGAGACAGATGCAGGTGAATGGCGGTTGTGGTTCGAGGTGGCTTTTAGGTAGAAGAGAGCGGAAGAACTTGTCGCCTTTATAGGCACCAGGGTGGGAGGTCCGGGACCTCCCGTCGAGAGACCGGTGAGCATAGTTGAGTACAAGTGATCTGCAGGCACGTGAATGCGTGAATGGCACTCGCTCAGTTTGTGGGACAAACGGCGCTCAATTTCAGTTCACTCACTGTCACATGATTCCAGCGTATCTGAGTGTGCCCCTCAGTCTTGTGACCGACAGCTCTACCTCTCAAATCTGCTTCACGAGAAACTGTCAATAGTACGCACCTTAACCTTTCCTTGTCCGAACCTCATACCATTACACTGGACCACCAACATTTGTCTGGTCCGCTTCTTCGACCAACTCAGTCTGCAAACAAACCACCACCTCGACCCCAACTACGACACAAACCATGTTGTATGACTACTAAATCGCTAAGACTGTCCACAATGATAAGGACAAAGACCGCCTGGTTTGTCTCTACCTCAGCCGCCGCCCAGATGGCAACGTTCGTACTGCTCCTCACTTCACTCCGAGTACTTTACTGACCACAGACATAGATCGGCTGGGACAAGGCTACCGCTGAGTTCCAGTGCGCTTCTGTCAGCAGCATGAAGACCATGTGCTACGGTCTGCTGAAGAAGATCGAGAATGCTGGCGGTAATGCCGGTATCTTTGCCTCCACTCCGACCACTACGACTCCGAAGAAGGGTCGCGTCAAGAAGCGCAAGACAACCCCGGTGGACGAAGACGATGACGAGGGGGTAACCCCAGTCGTCAAGAAGAAGAGCCGTAAGGGCAAGAAGGACGTTGAGGCTGCAGCTGATCATGAGCTGCGAGGTGATTTTCTACGACTACGGCTTCGACTAACATGCTCACAGCTGCTACTGCGGACGATGCCACTGTCAAGAGCGAGCCTGCCGACGAGAGCGAGGAGGACACTACTACTTGATCGTAGCCTTGTTGGCGATGGAACCATCTTCTGATTGAATGAGCACCTTGTTCCTGCTGGAAATCGTCCATTGGGCGGACCAGAAGCTCTTGAGTATTAAAAATGAGGTTGGACAGAGAGAGAGAGAGAGGGATGCGTCGTAGCTGTTTGACCCTTCGTTTGAAGTATACCATCAGTACAAATCACATTCGAGATCATTGTGTCTTCCACTCTTCCTTCTACTCTCACTATGTAATTCTTCCACTTCACTGGTTGGCCGCCGTTCCCTGGGATACGTGAGCTTAGGCGGTGGCACAAGTGAAGCTTGTATCAAGTTTCATGGACTCGTTTTGAACAGGTCACATTCACACATTGCTTTCCAGGCAGAAAAGCGTTCGCGCCACACTGCCGCAACAGTCTCTTCTGCCCTGGACTACTTCAGTTCCTCTTCCTGCCAAAACAATTGCTTCCACAACACAAATTTCCAATCAACCAACCCAATCACTGCCAAAATACCCAACACCAACGCAATGTCTTCCACACTCTCCTACCTGCACGCCAAAATTCTCCTCAGCGAGGTCGAGAAAGACCGCATCGTCTGCACCTACCTCAACTCGACCGAGCCCAACGCCGTCAGTTGCGATTCCTCCTACATTTCTCCCACTGGATCCAAATGCTAACATGCTGCGGCAGGTCGACTGGGACAAAGCCTCCAACGAGTACGGTGCCGCCTCCGTCGAGAGCTACAAGAAAGGCATGCAGAACACCACCAAGAAGATCAAGAAGGCCATGGAGAGCGGCGTCGAGCCCGAGGCTACGGAGGCCACGCCGGCGAAGAAGGGTGGCGGCGGCAAGAAGAGGAAGGAGAAGACTGCTGAGGCTGAGGCCGACGGCGAGGCCGAGGAGTCCCCGACAAAGAAGAAGAAGAAGGGCGGCAGGAAGACTAAGGCGCAGAAGGAGGCTGAGGCTGCCGCTGCTGCTGCTGAGGCCGAGGATGGTGTCAAGGCGGAAGATTCTGAGTGATTGCACTCATGCGGTTCTCGACATTGTCGGCACATTGGCTGCCTGGACACGAGTTGTGCTTGAATTTTCGATGGTGATCGGAGGCAAGTCATGGATGCCAGAGTAGCCGTTGGCGGACCAATTGTCAGGCGGTGCCCTACTTGGACGAACGTCAATTGTTGAAGCAAGCGTCATGCAGTGCAAGCGAATAATGACAACCATCTCCTCACTTGTATCGTGCTCTCTTCCTCACCACGTCTGACAAATGGTTTGATACACATAAACCAAGAGAAATACGCCGTTCGATTCGTCGGCGATGGGATATCTGTACATCTCTGCTAGTAGAGCCGCCGTATTTGCGCGCACCAGCATCCTCGTCAAAATCGAGCGCCATTCCATGCATACATCGGAGAACAGGCGCATGCCTTCCTTCCACCGCCTGTGGAGTCATCCTCTCCTTGTTTCTTACACCTGCCATGTTTCCGCACTCTTTATCGTACACGCCCTTCCAACTCCTCAAGTCATCCTTTCCATCATTTCGGGTCGAGCTGATTCCATCTACTGGGCGAGGGGAGAGAACAACCTATCCGGGAGGTCAGCACTTTGTTCTTCGCAGTACGTTCTTTCTCATCGGAGTCCTTACCTGATGAGGCTGGGCCTGGGGTTGCTGCGGGTGTAGCCAAGGTAGATGATCAGGGGAAGGTAGCCGTAGTGGACGGCGACTTGGGAGAAACCAATGACACGGGCGATACGCTCCTGTTATAGCAGATCCTGTTAGCACGGTGTTCAAGGCGTATGCGCTTCCTTATCCCAAGTCGGGGGTCTGATGGAAGGTTGCGCAGAGGTGTGCGGCGAGCGTACCTTAGTCTCCTCAGAAAATTGCAACCAGGCCATTATGAGAGATATGTGGTGTTTATGCTGGGTTGAATTAAAGTGAGATGCGTGTTGTGTTGGATCGTGATGCTGCTTCTTCCATCTGTCGGCTACGTTGGAGACGGTACAGTAACTCAACTTTTGATGCCAAGCCATTTCAGAAGCAGCAGCTTTACATGACCGCGCGACTACCTGAACATCGCCTCTGCACCGCTAAGCACAACTCCGTCTAGTCACTCTCTTTCACACAAAAGTGCGGTCGCAAATATGTCCGGCGCAAGGCATTGGTAAGATCGTGGCAATTCATCATGTATATCACAAGTTATCGCAACATTGCTAACGCGCGCATTTCAGGGAACAAGACAAGGACAGCACCCTCTACGTCGGCAACCTCGCAGAGCAAGCCACCGACTCGCAAGTTTGGGAGCTGATGCTCCAGGCTGGTCCCGTCGTCAATGTACATCTTCCAAAGGACCGCGTAACACAAACACACCAAGGGTATGGCTTCGTCGAGTTCGCGTCCGAGGACGACGCCGATTATGCCGTCAAAATCATGAACCAGATCCGCCTTTGGGGCAAACCAATCCGAGTCAACAAGGCTAGCGCAGACAGACGGGGAGGAGGACCTGAAGGTGCGGCCGGTCTAGGAGGCAGCGCTGGTGTGGGAGCAGAGCTGTTCATTGGCAACCTGGACTCGATGGTGGAAGAGAAGATGCTCTTCGAGACCTTCTCACGCTTCGGCGCACTGGTTGCGCCACCCAAAGTCGCCCGCGACGAGGCCAATCTCAGTAAAGGCTACGGTTTCATTTCATACGCTTCTTTCGAAGCTTCGGACGATGCTATCGCAAACATGCACGGCCAGTATCTCATGAACAAGGAAATCACGGTGCAGTACGCCTTCAAGAAAGACGGCAAAGGCGAACGTCACGGAGATCAAGCAGAGCGTGCCCTCGCCGCGCAAGCAAAGAAGAACAACGTCGAAGTCGCCATCCCAGCCATGCCAGCCAGTCTCGTCATGCCAGCAAACGCTCCCACCGGACCTTCAGGAATGAGCTCCCGCCCTCCTCCCAGTGCACCTCAAACACCATACGGCAACTTTCCGCCCGGAGGACCAGGTTTCGCCCCACCACCTGCAGGATCCTACGGTTTCCAAAACGGTGGTCCTCCCCACCGTCCCAGTCCACAAGGCCCCGGTGGCTTTGGTCCGCCTCCTCAAAGTCAACCTGGCATGCCGCCTCGACAGTACAACCAGTCGCCACTTCACGCTCCTTCAAATGCTGGTCTACCTCCTCGGCCTCCTCCAAGTGCAGCTGGGTATGGGGGCCCTGTTGCTCAGCCTCCGATGGGCTACCCTAACGCCATGCCTGGTATGCCTCCTGTTGGTCCTCCTCCTGGCATGGGTGGGCCGCCGCCTGGTTTCCCGCCTCCAATGGGCTACCCACCACCTCAGCAGAGATGATGTGTTCAAGGACTGTTTAGAAGTACGTTTATGTAAGCACCGACTTGCGCAACGTCATTTGGGATTGTTTGCATAGCGAGGCGTTTAATATGGAAAAGGGATTGGCGTGTGGCTTGGTTTGAGCCAACAAAATGTAAGATCTGAGAAAGCGTTGCGATCATAACAATCCTCACGATACCCTCACTGTAAGACAGAAGTACCATAAATTTATGCAAGATTTCGTGTTCTCCAGACGACAAACCAGCTCACATCGAATATGCCATGCAAAAAGAAAGAGCAAGAGACCATCATAAGTTTTGTTGTGCTTTTTGGCGTGCAGCAGCTTTTTCTTCTTTTTAATAAATATTTCAGCATGCTACATTCATGCAAGACCGGCCCAGTGCATCTATTGCGCCAAACCCCACAACACAACCCTGCGATCAACCATCATGAAGACAAGACATCAAAGAGAGAAACTCTCTACGAGCTCTCCTCGGCCTTCTTGGCGGAAGCACCACGGGGCTTGGAGGCAGCGCGCTCCTTCTTCTGCTGCTGGGAAAGCTTGATGGCGGAGGCGCGAGCGACGGCGGCGGCGCGGAGGTCAGAGCGGTAGCCACGCTTGGCGGTGGTGTTGACGACGCTCTTGTAGATCTTGCGGCCGGAGGTGTTGGCGGAGAAGGAAGAGGTCTGCTGCGACTTGGCGGGCTTGTTGGCGCGCGAAGGGAGCTTGGTGGTGAGGCCGATGGTGTTAGGGGAGTCGGCGTTGATGCCGATGGCCTGGTGGGTGATTATGTTAGGATGTTGCTGTGGTTGGTGTCTTTTAGGTCTGAGGATTGCGACAGCGTACCTGCTCGTTGACGAAACCCTCCCACTTGCGAGAGTGCTTGTTGGTCAGGTTGAGAGGGTCGCGGGACAGCTGGACACCTCCGGCACCCTTACGCTTGGTGAGGTAAGAGTTGTTGCCGCCTGTAGGTGGAAAAGATCGAATTAGCTCATGTCCTTCGATACTCCAATGCGCAAGTCTTCCTGCAATGTCTCTCCGTCCGCGCGCCGTAGCACTGCCTGTACCACAGTACAGTACAGCATTACGGCACAGCATCTGCCCTCCTCCGTCCCGTCTCTTGACCAATATCTCCAATCTCAAATTCCTCCTAGGTGGTGTGTAGTATTTTCTGTCGCGGGAAACGTACGGGCAATCTGCCAGACAAGGTCAGAGCTCAGGTTCTCGTAAACGGCGGCCATTGTGAAGGTTGTGCGGGCGATAATTCGTCTGGTCGGAATTCGTCGTCAAAGCAGTCTCGATATCATCAACCACTCGCGCAAGCATATCTCGAAATTCACGGGAGCCGCCCGGTGCCACGCCAAGCAACCCGACGTTCGACTCTTGGAGTGCCTAAGGCAGCAGATCTCGGACAGCCACAAGTCAAGGGACCGGAAGTCGGTGGAAGCTAGAGGCTGGGGTTCTGCGCCAGCGTGCGCGGCATGTGAAGGTGTGAAGGTGTGAAGGCGCCGTTTGATGGACAGCCACAGCGAGGGAGATTATCGTTGTCTTGTTACCTTACACGTTACTTGATGTGACACCTTCTTGGGCATAACAGGAGTCGAGACGAAGACGGCGACCATACCACACTCTTTAATTTAATTCCTACCAAGTAATACTCAAAGCACCGCGAGGCTAAACGTAGCTCTCGAACCTACCGACACAAGGCGCCAGCACATCGTCCAACATGGCCTATCTCTTCTATACACTCACCTTCTTCTTCCTTATAGTCGCAACAGGTCAGTCAATATATCTTCAAGACGCATCCTCAACATCCACATCTAACACCGACCTCCAGTCCTCTACTCAACCCGTAACATCTGGAAACCATTCGCACCACCCATACCATACCTAACAGCTCCCGGACACATCCCAGACTGGCTCTACAACATCCAAGACTCTGTCAGCGACTCATACGCGCGTATCCGCTACTCCCGACTTCCCACAAACTTTGCCGGCGACGCCGAAGCAGGTTTACACAGCTCCAACTTCAACCTGGCCGAGAACATCGAAGCCAGCGATTCGCGCGCAGGGCTAGATGAAAATGCTAAGCGCGATGTATACATCATCATGAAGCGAAGAGGCGTCACTTTCGACGAGGCGAGGAGGATATATGTTGAGGGTGTTTTTGGTCGCGAGGGTATTGGTGCCGATGGGAGACCTATGGACTCCAAGGCGGTGATGTTTTCTTGAGGTGCTGTGCTGTCTGATAGGCAGTATGTTTTGACCCAGCTACTGGCGAATGGCGGTCCTATTCTTCTTACTGTTTTCTTTATTCCTTTGGGTAAGCGTGGAGTCACTGTTCTCTTAACTATTTTCTTGAGTCTCTGTTAGATCGACCGACTGAGGTCAGGTCAAGATCGCGATCGCCAAAGGGAAGGCGCCGTCGATGATATCAAATCCAATGTATTCTTACTCTGGTTCAACCTGGTCAAGTGCAGAACCATATGTGGTCAGGTCACATCCTTGGTCTCCTTTGGTCCAGGTATCTTTACCTGCGAACACTACGGAGGTTAATGGAGGGCAATCGCAAGCGCTTGCCAGATTTACGCTTATGTCGCTAGACCTTCAGCTACAACCCGTTCGCACAGTAAGCAGCTCGCATCCAAGCATTCAAGTGAGCATCTGAGAACTCAATGATCGCCGAGTAAACATTCATCTAAATATACATGTAATGTGTTGATCGCATGCTAAAACCCTAACCCTCCCCCAATCCTCACCACCAACACAACCTCTCTACGCGCAAACGCGTCTCCCAGAAAAGCCGTGAACCATGTAGCCTCACAGTAACAAGCTCACGCATCGCCCTTCCCTCCACCCGCCCACCGCGATGGCCCTCCCTCTCCCTCCCGCCATCGCCTCGCCTCAACACCGCACACCCGCTCGCACGCCAATGCATGGTCCGCACAATGTCGGCAACGTCGTGCTAGGCAATCTGCGCATCTCGCCAGAGTACCCGTCGTTCTATCCGGAGGATATGATCGGAGGGCGCCAGGCGCAGTGGCTGTATGTGTGCCATTGGTGTTTTAGATATACGCATGAGCTTATGAAGTATGCGGCGCATTGTGTGAGTTGAATCGGAACGAGCTTTGCGAGGTTGTTGGAAGAGGTTTTTTGGGATGTGGGCTGACGAATTGTGGACTGAAGAAAGTGTGTTCTATGAAGGATGAGGTGCCGATTGGGAATGTTGTTTATGAGAAGGACGGGTATGCGATTCATAAGATTGATGGGGAGGAGCATAAGGTATGGCATTGTAGTACTGGGTGTTCGACTACAGGCATATTGAAAGCTAACATTGCTTCTCTCAGCTCTACGCACAAAACCTGTCGCTTTTCGCGAAACTCTTCCTCGACACTAAGTCCGTCTTCTTTGACGTCTCCTCGTTCCTATACTACCTCCTGGTCCAGCAGCAACCTGCCTCTTCGTCCCAGCAAAGTAATGGTGCTTCAGCATCACCACACGGCCAAGTCGTTGGATTTTACAGCAAAGAGAAGATGAGCTGGGACAACAACAACCTAGCCTGTATCCTCGTCTTCCCACCTTGGCAACGCAAAGGTCTCGGCCAGCTGCTCATGGGAGCTTCATACGTGCTGGGACGGCGGGAAGGACGCTTCGGTGGACCAGAAAAGCCTCTCAGCGCTAAAGGACTGAAGGGATATTTGGCTTATTGGTGTAGGGAAGTGGCACGATTCATTGTCGAAGCTCCTGGGAAGAAGACTGTGAGCGTTAAGACGATCAGCGATGGGACGTGGATTATGCCGGAGGATGTGGTTGCGGCGCTGAAAGAGATGGGATGCTTGGAAGCAAGGAAGACTGCCAGTGGGAGTTTGGTCGTCAGCAAGGGACGAGTGAGGGAATGGGCGGAGAAGCATAGGGTTATGCTTGCGCCTGTTGTGGATGTGGATGCTTTCGCTGAAGAGGAGGACAGTGAGCTGAGTGATGTGGAAGAGAGCAGTGACGGCGAAGAAGCAGAAGAGAGTGCTTGATTGATCGGTTCCACGAACGAGGTGTTGGGCGCGGTACGATGGTTGATTTTATGATACCCCTTTGCTAGAATTTACATGAACCCGTTATTCGTCGAATGACAGTCGACGCCTGTCCAGTGATGGGTATTTCCTGCTTGAACTCCAAAAACGCCATAGTATGCTGCTTCCTCTCCACGTTCAACTACCATCTGACTCCCCAGTTGAAGGTGGGCTCTTCAACGCCTGCCCATTCGCCACCTCCGTAGCGTGGACTCTCCCACTCGTCTTCTTCTTGGCCATCCTCGTGTCTGCGGCGGAACAAACGAGCAATTCCAACAAGATCCTGCATTTCGAGATTGCGATCAACCCCCACATTATTGAACCTCTTGACACGCTCCTCAAGAAACTCGCGAAGGGGAATGAGCGCGCGCGGCGGATACAATTCCACCATCTCGCCGTCAACATCAAGCAAAGCGTCACCGCGGTTCTCGCGGACGTTCATGTAGATCCTTGCGAGCGTACGGAACGGCGTGCAGATATCGAGACGCACGTTGCGGAAGTTGATCTCTTTTGCATCCAGGCGAAGGAGAGAGTCCAGCTTGGCTTGAGGGATCTGTAGTTTACCGCACGCTTCTGCTCTGGCGCCTTCAAAGAAAACGTTTTCGGCGGCGTCAAAGTTGGTCCAGATTTTGACGGTGAATGTGGCGTGGTCGAGGAATGCTTCCAATATGTCTGTCTCTTGACCGGAAAATTGCGAACACTGAGGAGGCGGTGCGAGGAGTTTGAGCTCGACTTCTTGGGTGGCGAATGTACTGATGAATTGCTGGAGGCGGAGTCTGGCTGCTTCGTCGTCGCTTGCAGCATGATTTTGCTGCTTGAGGTTCGCGTCTGGGTCTGCTCGGGTGTCATCATTGCCGGTCATGTCTCTCGTGTGGTCAGGTGCGTCGTCTTGGGTTTGGTGGGTGCTCATTCCTGCCGGCGGAACTCGCGTACCATCTTCCATGTCGTTTGTGTTGGAGCGTGCATCGTTCGACTCATGTGGTGCTGCTCTCGGAGGCAGCGCTTCAGTGAGGTCGCTCAGATCTTCCATGTCGATGTCGTCGAGGAGTGTAACGCTGCCGCTGTCAAGCGTGTGTCCAGACATTGCGCCTGTATTCATGCGTTAGTCATGGATCTGTCGGTTTGCTACGCCTGTTTCATGACTAGCGTGTTGTCTTTGTGTATGCAGTGTGGTGGCGTTTGTCTTGTTGACGCGCATGAGGTGTCGCGCCTTGAGGCTTGCCTACCGGTGATCGTCGCTTGACTTTACATCTTCATGGGAGCAGCAGTGAAGGAGCCTGCAATGCAAGAAGTAAATGTTTATTCATGTAGTAACAGTAGACGACAGATTAGGGTCCTTAAAACAATACACGGCCTTGAATATGCATCATTCCCACAGCCGTGTATGTGGTGTCCAGCCTGCTGCGTTGGGCGGCCTCCTCGTAGAAGTAAACAAACCTTCATGTATGACAACACATACATTCTATTACATAGCCATCGTACTGTAAACTCATGTCTTGGTCTCCGTTGCGTTCGTGAACTGTCCCGCGCTCTTCCATCCCACTCTTCTCCAGGACTTCGCCGCAAGGCCAAGCCAAACTGATGAAAAGGTATCACAACGTGATGAATGGTATCCAAAAATTCCTTGCCGATCCGAAGACCAACAAGAGCAGTCAGTTGATAGTTTTCAACTAGCAAAAACGTAATCTCGGACGAATCCTCACTGATGTACGTAAAGCCCGTGCACTGAGAGAATGTTAGCGAGTGTTATAAACCATAGGGGGCCCCGGGGGTGACATGCCTGAGATACCTCTTGTACCCGAAGAAGGGCGCAGCGAACAAATTAATATAGTTCTCCAGAGGACGGCACGGACCATATTCTTGGCGCGGTGTCGCTGCTAGCGTGCCAGATCAGGACGCCGCAAGGATCGGTGATGGAAATGAGGAGGTGGTGATCAATGTCATGTGATCGAAGTCATGTGACGTGCTGGCGAAAGCGGTTCGGAGCGAACTAACGTCCATGGTCCCGGACGTACGCTCACATCCAAGGAGCTCGCCGTGGAGCACAATGCAATACTGCATTTCGTACGCCTCTCTTGCGCATGCCGGCACGTATGAAGCAGCCTTCCATGGCATATAACTGTGAAAGGTCAGAATGCTCTGTATGCTTGGGTAGGACACAAACTTACCGGACGGACGATCCATCAACGGATCTCACCGGGGACTGCAGTAAGTATGGTGAGAGATGGATCCATTCATGAATCGTCCGTCCAGGCGACGTGATGCTGACCTCAGAGAACTGCGAACTTGTGCAGCTGCAATGTTGCAAAAGTTTCGCAGCTCTTCGCTACCTTTCAACCTCTGACCTTCACTGGCTGCATCGAAAGACTCGCTGAGAGCAGGCTTGAGCCGAAGATGGGCCTTCCAGTAGTGGGTCGGGAGGCTCAAAACTTGCATGCCGGCCACCACCTTTGCGTTGTCGCTACGAAGGAAGTGCATTTGTCCATTTGGTCTGGCGGTTTGCGATACGACAAGCTCCAGCTTCGGCGGGCTCAAGCGGTCAAGGAATTCTCAAGGTAAGGATTACTTTTTTCTGGTGGTCTTACACTTTATGCATTCTCAGATTGACGGCTCCTAAGGAAGGAAGTCGAGATTAGAGGTGTCGAGGTTGGCTGGTCGCTCCTTCCTCGCCGCATCTGGACGCGTCAGGCAGAAGCGTCCAGATGCGCGACGCTCCCACAGCCACGCCGCACTCCCTTCGGCTTTTCACGTCAGGATTCTCGCTGTTTCTTACTGGTCAACTACTCGGCAATCGCATCTATCACCCTATGAACAAGTATGGAGGACCCTTTCGCGATACCGGAGACACCCTCCATTGATCCGGACAAGCAATGCGCTGTAAGCCTTCGACGTGGTAGCAAGGCCCAGAACTGTACCATTGGACTTTCATGTACGTGAGCGAAGGGCACAACCCAATCTCGCAGCCTAGACTCAGACTCCGTCCTGGCCTTTCAGCGCCAGGGCGAGCAGTACGGAGTGTGAAGCTAGACCGCAAGCTAATTTCTGACACATTGTGCTGACTTGTAACCTTTGCTCCACAGGCAAGATACACAGCAAGGTACAGAAACAATCTGTCACGGATCAGATAGGCAAGAAGTCTCAAGAAATTACAGTCGAGCAAAGCAAGACTGTACGACTACTTCAAAAGCATTTGCAATTCCATTCGGTGAATGTCACTTCATGCACTAGATCTACGTTTCACCGCCGTACTTACATCAGACAGAACCTATCATGTCATGGTTCATATTCGGATTCATGTTCACGGCGACTCGTTATAACGTGAAGACTTCTTGGTAGGCCTTTTATTGGAATTGGAAACGTAACGGTAGAAGTTCGTACATATCCACAAACCATGCATATGCACACAATGCACCCTTTGTGCTATCCGATGCCAGCCTCAACCTCAAAAAAGATAATGCTCCCACCCATGCTCCTAAGCGCCTCGCTTCTCAATCACAAACCGTTACACTACCCAACAACCGAATCCTCCAAAATCACACCCCTCTTCGTCCAACAATCATACTCCGCCCACCTGACCTTCTTCCTCTTGCCACCACCGCTCACCAACCGCCCCGGGTTAACGATATGACACCCCTCGAACGTCAGCGTGAAAGGCTCCGCGTCTGCATCCGCCAAGACCAGAGCGTGAGGCAATGGATAAAGCGAGAGAGCCGAGTTATGCGACCAGTGCGTCGGTCTGATCGAGGCTGGGAATGGGGAGAGGGTGGATTGAGGAAGGAGGGAGAGGACGAGTTTCTTGGCTTGCGCGGTGGCGTAGCTGTCTCCTTGGTTCTGGAGCGATGATGGTAGGGGTGGGATGTCGGGCATTGCGTTGTCTGCTGTTGAGGACATCGGCTCGTCGTCTGTGGTGGGAATGACGCCGGATTCGCTTTGGGCGTCTTCGTTGTTTTGTGTTGTGCCGGTTTCGACTGGAGTGTCGGTTCGCTGGCGAGTTGCTTGGCCTATGCGGATCGCGTTGCGGCGCAGGCGAGATGACATGTCGTCGCGGAATATGGCGACTTCGTGTGCAGGGCCGAACATGCTGACGCGTGCAGGGTTGGTGGTCCAGACTGCTTCGCCGTCGATGGAGTCCTTTGCCACTGTTGCGCCCAGCTCGGTCTTCGCATTTGCGAATGCACGCTTGACGCGCGATGTGAAGAAGTCGGGGATGCTATTGCGAGGGACGAGAGCCGAAGCGCCGGCGGAGAAAGATGAGGCCCATGGATCGTTGTCGCCTGGCACGAAAATCCATGTGCTTGTGCGGAGGAGGGAGAGGAAGTCTGACAACACTGAGGCAAGCTCGTTGAAGAGCTCTTTGTATTCAATACTGCCGGTTCCTGCATTGGCCATGGCAGCCTTGGAAGTGAAGTTGCCAATGAGAACGAATGTCATGGGAGGCTCCTCGTCGCTGGAAGAGTAACGTTGTAGGACTTGCCGTAGAGCAAGAAGAGTCGTGGGCTGGTCCAGTGTCACCTCTCCAAGCACGACCATCTTCCTTCGTGTCTCGCTGCTCGCATGCGGGCTGTCCGGTCCGAGCAGTCGATGTTCGAGCCTCCGCATACGCTGTCCGACAGCCTTCTCCGAACCCTGTCCCAAGAAGTCTGTCCAGCCAAAACCACCTCCCAGATCGCCAGTCTTGAGATCGATTCCGAGACTGACATTCCGCTTCTCGGCCGGAGGGCCGCTTATATTGAAGCCCAAGAATCTGCCACCAATCGTTCCTCCAACACCACCGTTGTTACCAAGACCACTCGAACCAGCACCCGCCCAGTCCTCTTCGTACTGTCCTTCGACTAGAATTACCATACCAGGACAGAAGAACGTACTGTCAGGTCCTTGCATTGATTGCGCGTGCTGTAGATCCAATGTGATGCTTCCTGAAGGATCGTTCAAAGCCAGCGTTCCTGTGGGCGCAATATCCAGCATGCCTAAGAGCAAATGCTGGCTACCCCCTCGGCCCAACAAGTTGGCAATCGGCGTGATCTTGTAGAACTGCTGGTCCGTACTGTCCGGACGCCGAGCCGAGTATGAAGGCGCCTGGAAAGCCTCGTTTCGCAGCAGTCGTTGATGAATAACGTTGTATCGATCCCGTGACACGGCTGTCTTTTCCGCCGGTGCTGGAAAGAAAGAGGGTTTCGTCGCGATTGGCAAGAAGTGACTCTTTGCAACATCGTACGTCAATCGCGGCTGCGCAAAAGCAGAGATCGTCTTGATCCACGCTCGAGGGTCTTTGATCGCTTCCTCCTCCTCTTCCTCCTGTTCTTCCACATTCAGCTTGCTTAAACCAAAACTGCTCCCACGACCATCCAGACTCGGTCTGTGTTCTCCATTTGCAGAATCGGCTCCAGCCTCACTTCCAAAAGCAAAGCTGCTTTGTCTGCTAATGCCAGCCTTGGACTTGATCGCTCCTACCCGTCCACCAACCATGCACCCCTCCAGCGTCTTGAGTATGCGTTTCAATTGCGTCGAGTCCTCAACGATCACAGGCCCTGATTCGTTCTTCCATAGCTTCGCTACTTCGTCCAAGACTCTCTCGCCTGTGCCTTCTTCTCTCCATCCTGAGCCGCAATGTTTGCCGATGAAGCTTGCGAGTGCTTGAAGAGCGGTACCATTTAGTGTGAGATTATGCTTCTTGGTGAATGTCCTAAACGCGAGAGGCCGTAGTGTAGGCGGTGGTAGCAGTATAGGCAAGATCGGAGCAGTGGCTGCGGGCCTAAAGGCAGGTTGTGCCAATGGTCGCCGTGAAGCAGGGATAATTGGGTGTACTGGAGTGCCGAATGCTGGTGACGACGAGAAGACATTTGTGTCTGTTTGCTTTCGTATTGAGTCCATTGTGGTGAGTATGTGTGTGCTGGTATTCTCACTCTTCTATACAGTGGGCAGTGGGCAGAGTCGCGTAATGTAAATTGAAGAACGCGTCGCGTGAAAGCACGAGCCACCACTTAAACCACTTTCACATGCTTCGTCTTGTTTCTTGTTTCCTACACCACTCCCACTCTTTCTTCATTACATCCAAACACTGGAAACATTTTGACCAACAGCGACAAACCAACTCCTCATCATGGCCGAACCAACACCACCAACCGAGCTCTCCACCAACGAGCTGCGAACCAAACTCGCCCACCTCAAAGCCAGCGCAACCCAACAATACTCCCTCAAAAACTACAGCGCCGCCGCCGAATTCTACTCCGAAGCCGCCGAAGTCCAAGACGCCATCAACGGCGAGATGTCGCCTGAGAACGCAGACCTGCTCTACTTGTACGGCCGCTGCCTGTACCACGTCGGCGTCAGCAAGAGCGATGTGCTCGGCGGGAAAGTCGCGGGCAATAACAGCGCTGAGAAGCCGAAGCGCAAGAAGAGGAAGACGAAGCAGGTTGAGGGTGTTGCGGAGAGCAGTGCGGCGGGCGCGGCGAAGGGAGAGGGTAGTGTGCTTGCGGATGCGATCAAGAATGGCGAGGGAAAGAAAGAGGATGAGGAGAAGCACAGCGATTCGATCGAGGGTAAGCCCAGCTCCGACAAGCCTTTCTTCCAAATCACAGGCGACGAGAATTGGACCGATTCGGAAGACGAATCGGAAGACGGCGAAGACGCCGAAGGCGAAGAGGGAGAAGAAGAAGAAGATGAAGACGACGACTTCGCCATTGCCTACGAGATCCTCGACGTCGCGCGCGTGCTCCTCGGCCGCAAACTCGAGTCCCTCGAGACCACCAGCGAAGAAGGCAACAAGATAGAGTCACCCGAAGCCCGCCAACTACGCGAGCGCCTCGCCGACACCCACGACCTCCAAGCCGAAATCAAGCTCGAGAACGAGCAATTCGCCGATGCCGTCACAGACGCCCAAGCCGCGCTCAAATACAAACTGGAGCTCTTCCCGCAGGAAAGCGGCATGGTCGCCGAAGCACACTACAAGCTCGCCATCGCTCTCGACTTCGCCGCGCTGCCTGCTCCACCCACGGAGGAAGAAGAAGAGGCATCAAAGAAAACCCCCAAAGAAGAGCCCAAAGTCAACGAAGAAATGCGCGCCCAAGCCGCGACCGAAATGGAGAAAGCTATCGCGTCCTGCCAGCTGCGTATTCAGAAGGACACTGAAGCTGGCAAGACGGCTGCGATCGCGGATGTCAAGTCTATGGTCGGCGAGATGAAGAACCGCCTGGCGGAACTGCGCAAGCCTGTTGAGACGATGGCGACTGCTGGGCCAACGGATGTTCCTGATGGTGCGGATCCGCTGCGCGGTGTGTTGGGCGCTATGCTGGGCGCGAGTAAGGCGGAGCAGGCGAAGGTTCTGCAGCAGGCTACCAGTCAGGCTAATGACCTTAGTGGGTTGGTGAAGAAGAGGAAGGCGAAGGTCGTCGAGGAGGAAGTTGTGGAGGGGAAGGGGAAGAAGGCTAAGGTCGAGGAGGAGAAGTGATGAGGTGAAGTCCTGTTCTTGACGTGTTGAGATTTTTGCTATGCTACGATACCCAGAGGTCGATGTTTATGCTTCTTCAATTTTCAATTTTCAATCTTTTTTTGGAGACAATGTTGCTTCGCTGTGCTCAGTGGAATCTTGTGGCATGCTTGCTCGCAGTTCGGTTTGTTCTTGTAACAGCATTTCGTGATTCGATATACACTATTCTACAAAATCCATCCGAGTAACGAACAACTATTGCTCGCCCATGAACAATCATCCCTTGCTATCGCCATCCCCCTGCGGATCCACCGCTGGCGTCTCTCCCTCACCGCTCTCCCCAGCATCATCGTCCACCCTCCTGACCTCCTCATTAGCATTCGACGACCTCGTCGTCCTCCTCGCCGATCGCCGGCCAGCCGGCAAGGCCTCCTCAGGCGCACCAGCACCAGCACCAGCGTCCTCCTCCCCCCTAACCTTAGCAAGCTTCGCCGCCTTCGCAGCCGCCAATTTCGCCTGCCGCTCCTCGTCAAGCCGTCGTGCTTCTTCCATCTGTGCGGCTGTGCGGCGGCGTTTGCGCGGACGGTCGGCACCTTGGACTGAAGAAGCAGCTGCGCTAGCTTCGCGGGATGGGGAGCGAGCTGGTGTTTTGGCATCGGCGAGGTCTTCTGCGCTGGGTGGAGTGGGGCCGCCTAGTTGGGGGTCTAAGGCGAAGGTGCCATTCGCTGCTGCTGTGGCTTCTGCTTCTGCTCGGAGGCTTCTTTCGGCGTTACTGGGACGGCCTCGTTTTCTCTTGGGCTGAGAGGAGTCGTTTGTGTTAATGGTGGTGGTGGTGGTTGTTGTTGTTCCAAGGCCTAGGTTTGAGCGGCGGGCGGCGTTGCTGATTGCTCCGCCGCGAGGGGCGCGGGAGCCGCCTCTTGTTCGTTTGCCGCGGGTGGAAGACTCAGGGGGAGGAAGGGGAGCTGGAGAGTTTTCGTCTGTTGCTACTGCAGGTGCGGGTGCTCCTTCGCCGGCGTCTTTGTCTGGTGTTGGCGAGACGCGATCGAATGTTGGGGTTGGCGCTGGCTGGAGTTCGGCGACGGGGACGCCGTGGGCAGCGCGAAGCTCGTCTGCGTTGTAGGCTCCTTTGTAGTAGACGGGGATTCTGCGAGGGATGTCATGGGCGTCGGGTTCGCCTTTCTTGAGTTTGATGGCTGAAAGACGCTCCATGAAGCTGGCCTGACCTTGCAGGTGGAGATCGTTTTTTGGGGGTACGACGACCATGGGCTCGTTGGGATTCTGTTCAAGCGCATCCGCGTACTGGACTCTGCTCTCTGCGTCACTAACGTCGGAAGCAGCATCGTCGTCGATCTCGATGGATTGAGCAGCCGTCTCGCCTTCGTGGTGTTGTAGCACAGGCGCATCTCTCCTGCGTTTCAAGTTGGCAGGTTTGGCAACAAGTCTTGCCTGGGATGAGCCGACGATGTCAAGAACATGCCCACTCAATTTGGGATCACTGACGACACCGGGATTGGTGATCCAGAATTGCGTTCCAAGGTCCGTGAACCAGTGGCAGCTGTAGAAACCATTGTTGTATTTGATGTATGGCTTCTCTGTGTGGAGGTCCAGTACCTGGAGCCGGCCAGCTTCCAAAGGTGCTGCATCATCAATAGCATTGTTGTCGTTTTGGACATCATCATCATCGCCGTTCACATCTGCCTCTCCGTTCGCATCGTCGTCTTGGGGCGCGTTCTCAGCACCATGCTTGTCTGGGCCAATGAGCTTGCCATTTTTGGCATACTGTTTTTCTTGGATGGCGCTTGGCACGTGAGTGGTCAAGTCAAGTGTGAAGTAGATGTCCTCTGTTTCACGTTGGTCATACTCGTATTCCCAGTCGGACAAGTCGGTGGTAGGTGGTTCGTTCCTTGCTGCAGGCTGGGAAATCCCTTGCGCGGCCATTGTTTGGGTATATAGTGGCAACGTGGAACGCTACTCTGCGAGCATTGGCCGGGTAGGCGTATGGCTTGTGAACAATACTATGGGTCATGCGCGACTTGCACAAGACAGGCGGACGCGATTGGGAGGGTGTATCGCGAGTTTGTGCATGGCGATAGAGAGGGCGGTGATTGGTTGGAGAGTTGTGAAGTGAAGGCGGCTCGCACGGCGGCAGGAGAGGAAATGCCGAGGCGGGCGCGAAATTCGATCATCTGGACCCTTCTTTTTCTGCAAACGCCTCGTCAGACGGCTATGGAACACCAAACTAGAGCGACTAATGCACGCTGGGGCCTACGCGGATGTGTGCAAGGCGTGAGCCTCGACCCTTTCTCTCCGCCAGCGTGAAGCGAAGACGGAGCAGCGTGCATAATTCGGCGGCACGTAATACACCTACAGCACTGCCAACAGCGATTGGGCGGACTTGTCCCGCTTGGGTATGAATGCGGATATGCATGCTGCTATCGTGCCATGGGCGGGCTGTAAGGCGTGCGACAAGCCTTTTGTGGCGCTTCCATGCCGAAGAATAATGCCACCCTCAACCCGGCGCTACGTGTATGGACGGACAGTACGAGCTACATGTATGTATGTACCTGCGACCTACCTTGCCTATGAGACACGCTGGCTGTGCTTCGATATTCGCATACATTAATATTCACGGCCTACGCATACGCAACCTGCTGACCATCCTACCACTGCTCTCTCTCGCTCTCTCTCTCTCCCACTCTCGTATACTTCAGTCGCGTACGCAAATCTCATCCTCCACTTGGTCAGCATCTCTCCTTCCCCCGCCCGCAGCATCCCGCTATCTCCGCGCTCCACTGTTGGTGTGTGTCGCGGAGGTCCGTGTTGGTGAGCAGATCGTCCAGCCCATCGTCTCAGCACGGCCGTTTGTCCAGCTGCAGCACAAGAAGTCGGTGTCGGTGTCCGGCAGCACCGGATAGCCATCAGTCAGTCAGTCAGTCAGTCAGTCAGGCAGGCAGGCGTGGTTAGTAGCCTGGCAAGCCTGGTACTTCCAGAACCTTAAGACGTCCGCTCAAGCCCTACCATCGTCACGCGCAAACCATATCGTACCACGCACTCCCACTCCTCTCTGCCATCTTACTCTTTTGCACACTCGCTGTTGTCGTCGTCGTTGTTGTCGTCGTCGTTGTTGTCGTCGTCGTCGTCACATCATCCGCTGCTCCGCGGTCCTTGCCTCTACTATTGCTACCACTGCTGCTGGACTGCATCGCTACAAACATCTCATCCCAGCAACCAGGCACCCGCTTACTGCTACTGCCCACCCACCGACTTGATCCACCACACCACCACTACTACGGGAGTCAGAACCACTCTCCGATCACGGCATTCACCACCGCCCTTGCATCAACCCACCACTGCCCACAGTCTCCCTCTCTACACTGCACACATTGTTTGCAACACACACATACCCTCTCGCTAAATCGCTCACACCCCACCATCCTACCAACACCCCCAATGCGCCGGTAGACCTCCGAAAGTCTGCGACTATCATCGAATGCATACTCGTCGCCAACAACTCTTGCGCCACCACAGCCTCCCATGCGAAACCCCGGCCGACGATGCTTCGTCGGCTTCATCGTCGTTGCCTTGACCTACATCATCGTGGGCGGCATCATCAACCATGTCACTCCCGACATGACCCCTGCTGAAATTGTCGAGAATGAAGCATGGATCAACAGTGGGAAACTATGGATAGACCGTCAAATGTGCCGCTGGATAGGCATTTGTGGTCTGTTCCACTACCTGAACAAATCCGGTTGGACATGGCAACACACCGAGAACCATATTCCCCCACCGCAACCAGAGTGGAACGACTTTTGGGTCTCGGGCGAAGGTCCGGAAGCTTGGACCGATGAAGAATCGGAACTGCGACAGATTCCACAGTACGTCTTCGATTACGCGCCTTACGTACATCTTTTCTCGGGCGAGAACTACTGGCCTGGCGATATTGCGGAACATCTGGTTCATACAAGACCATACGTAAATTACACCCAAATAGAGGAGCTTGAGGATGAAAGAAACCTCACAAATCTGAATGAGCTCAACGGCGTTGAAGGAGGCCGCAGTGGAAGATTTGTCTACCTCCAAAGTAAAGACAACGTTGAGGAGCAGCCACGCTGGCTGAGTGGGGAGAAGAATATCCCCAATGCGCCAGAACTCCCGACGGACGTCAACTTTGACAAGCCATGGGCGGATCTCGGTGACTTGGTGGACTTTGACGTGGAAAATGCTCAGCAGCAGGTATTGAATGAGCAGAGCAAAGCCAATGCTGCTGCTGCACACCCAAGGAACCTGCGGGTGACTGAAGATGGTCAATGTGGCGGCAACAGCGGCCTCACTTGCACAGGAAGCAGATTCGGTCAATGCTGTTCGATTTATGGTTTTTGCGGCCAGGAAGATGCGTACTGCGGCGAATCTTGCGACCCTCTTGCTGGTAACTGTCCTGATCCGCTCAACCCTCCTCGAGGTCCCCATCGCGACCTCAGGAAGCGTGATCGAGACTTTGGTGGCGATGTCCATCGTCCTGGACCGAGCGGAAGGAGCAGTGCCCCGGCTATTCTCGTCGTCGTGCCCAAAGAGGACGGCATAGTCGACGCTTTCTGGTTCTTTTTCTACTCGTACAACCTGGGAAACACTGTCCTGAGCGTCCGCTTTGGCAACCATGTCGGCGATTGGGAGCACACCACCGTCCGCTTCGTCAACGGCACCCCAGAGTCGGTCTATCTCTCCGAGCACAACTTCGGCGCAGCCTACGCCTACCACGCCATCGAGAAATACCTCCCCGCCCAAGACGGCACCGGCACAATGCTCGGCACCTGGTCCAACGCCACTGCCGCCCGTCGCGCCAAACGCCCGGTGGTCTACAGCGCAACAGGTTCCCACGCCATGTACGCCACCCCCGGCCTACACCCATACGTCCTCCCCTGGGGCCTCCTCCACGACCAGTCCGACCGCGGCCCCCTCTGGGACCCAGCGCAAAACGTCCACGCCTTCACCTACGACCACACAGCCGACATCCTCCGCGCCTCAACCCACTCGCCCAAAGCGCCCGTCAACTGGTTCCACTTCGCCGGCCACTGGGGCGACAAATACTACCCGCTGTCAGACCCCCGCCAGTACCGTTTTGCTGGCGAGTACCACTACGTGAACGGGCCGACGGGCCCCAAGTTCAAGAACTTGGGCCGAGACACAATCTGTCAGGGTCGCGGAGAGTGCAAGATTAAGCATTGGCTCGGCGGTGGACGTGGGGTTGATTTTCCGGATCATTTCCCCGAGGAAGAGGAAATTGAAGAGGGCGGGCTGCCTGGGGGGAATATGACGGATCCGTCGTGGCATTGAAGGGGATGATTGAACGAGAGGGAAGTGATGGGGTTATGGACGTCGGAGTTCTGTGATGGCTTTTCTTTTGTTTGGTGTTTTGTGGATTCTATGGGTTTGGATGGAAATTGAGATGCTTTGGGTTCTGGATCTGCCCACGAGCGATGATTTTTTTGACTGACACGACGATACCCCCCCCTCCGAACCTAACCATATTCATTCTTTCGTATGCTTCTTGCGGTATTTTAGCAGAGCGACTGAGGGTTTTGATAGTTTTCTGGTAGAAGAGAGTGAGAGAGAGAGAGAGAGAGAGAGGGAAGAAGATATGATAGAACGATACAATGACACATTATTACCCTACGAGGCATTACGAGTCCTTTCCGAATGAAAGACATACAAACAAACAAACAAACAAACGCTGCTCACCTCCACGACATACAACCAGGGTTCCAAGACTCGTTCGTATCAGCCGAATCGCAAAGTCTGAAAAGATCGCAAGAGACTTGGTATCTCTCCCCCTCGTGCGAGCCGGATTGTTCGGGAATCTAGCTGGTGATTTGGGTGGTGGCGTCTACTGCGCCTATTGCCATGTGTTTTGATTGTGTAGCGTACGCACTGATTTCCAACCGCAGGAGAGAAATGTTCCTCCGGTCTAGTCTGTTCCTGGGTGAAGTAGCCAGCCTGTCATCAACTTGTTGTGAGAAAGTAACAGAAGGAAGGATAAAAAAGAAAAAAGAAAAAAGAAAAAAGACTAATCTCTCGAGCCGTTCCCCTCTCCGGCGCGCCTCTTCATCGACCCCAGTCCATGACTTCGAACCACAAGTCCCCCAGCCCATCCAGCATCGGCATCGTGGCATTCTTCACACTCTCGAACCCCAAACTGTCATACAACGGGTAACCCGCCGGCGTCGCGAGCAACGTCACCGGCGTTTTCGGCTCGAGTGAGAGCGATTTGTTCTGGCCCCATCGAACGTGTCGCGCCCCGAAACCGTTGCCATCCCAGGAGGGGTGCGTGGCGAGGAGGTTGAGGTAGAATTGATGGGCGTAGGGTCTGTCGAAGTATTCGCGCTCGACCGCGGTGTTCTGGCGGGCGAAGTCTAGGGCGCGGGTGAGGTTTGTGCCTGGGGGGAGGGGACATGGGTCTTGGGGGGCTGTGAGGAGGTGTGGGGGGAAGGAGTCGGGGGATGGGGAGGCTTTGCGGTGGCGGATGGTCCAGAGGGAGAAGGAGGCGGGGATTTCTTCTCGTCCTTCTTGGGCTACGGTGATGATTTTGCCGAAGCTAGTGCTTGTGTTGCGGGTGCGCCAGGCGTGTTCGACTTGGGCGTGTAGACAGGTCCAGACTTCGGGTTTGTGGTGTTGGAGGTCGGGCATTAGGTAGTGCCATGTTGCTGAGGGGCTGAAGGCTTCGACTAGGATTGTTGTGATGGCGGGGAGGTCTGCGGATTGGATGTCGCGGAAGTGGGTTTCGAGGTGGGTGTGGGCATTGTTGGTGTTGGGCAGAGGTTGTTGTTGGTTGTTTGTGATGGGGAGTGATAGGGATGCGATTGGAGAGATGAGGGTGAGGAGGGGGACGAGGGAGGAGGTGAGCATCTCGTTCGTCTTGAAGAGACTGCTTTGTAGTCGGGTTTGTCTTCGACTCTACTGAAAGATGAAGCTGCAGATGGAATAATGTACTGTACCTCGCCTGTTGATGGCGACGATATTGGTGCCTGGCAGCTGATTGCTGCATGGCGTTAGCTGAGAGGGGTCCATGTCCTTAGCGATGAAGCTGCTCGGTGCTTATCCAACCGAGAAGGATCGTCCTTATCAGCATGTTGTCACTCGCTCAATTGTTTACAGGTTCACGGATTAGACATATGGTTTTTCGAAGTCTTTTGATGAGTATGTGATGGGGGAATGAAGGAACACCATCGGCGTCGCGAAGGACTTCAAAGCCGAAGCTGATGTGGGTACGGACGGCTCTCCAACTATATTGCCGGGTTCGGGGACATAGCTGCGTGTACAACACGTTGCAAGCGTGCTGTGCGGATATCGTGCATTTCATTCAACGATCGTCTTAAGCCTGTTGAAGAATCGGTCTGATTTCTCTTGAGTCTTCGTCATCCTCTCCATCACACTCATAGATCAACATGGCTTCCACCTCACGCTTCAACAAGCAGGACCTGTACGATGTCAGCGGACTAGTAGCAGTTGTCACTGGAGGTTAGTTCTTAAAATCCCACATTTATGATACATCAAGCATTGTATACTGATTACTCTTCAAACCAGGTGGCTCTGGCCTAGGCCTCATCATCGCCCAAACTCTAGAGAGCAACGGAGCCAAAGTATACATCACCGGCCGCAACGAAGAACGATTGCAAGAAGCCGTCAAGACGGCTGTTCGCCACACCGCTCTGATACCCATCTTCGAAAACAATCGCTAACGCCAATCACAGCAACACGCTAACATAACCGCCATTCAAGGCAGCACAACCTCCCACGCCGACCTCCAACGCACCGTCGACCAGATCACCGCCGAAACAGGCCACATCGACCTCCTCATCAACAACGCCGGCCAAACAACCTTCGACTCCTCCCCCAACGCCCGTCCCAAACCCACCCCAGAGAGCTCCGCGCAAGAAGTCCGCGACTACTACTTCAACCACCGGCCCGCGCAGCTCTGGACCGACACCCTCGAGACCAACGTCGCCGCCGTGTTCACCACCTCCATGGCTTTCCTCGAATTGCTTGTGGAAGGCAACAAGCGCAGAGAAGGAAGTGGCAAACCGAGCAGTCAGATCATCGCGATTGGGAGCGTGGGCGGGTTGACGCGGTTCACGGATAGTTTCATCTACAATGCGAGTAAGGCGGCGGTGCACCATTTGATGAAGAATTTGGGGGCGCATTTCGTACCGTTTGATGTGAGGTGCAATGTTATTGCGCCGGGCTGTGAGTTCCTTCTTGAAATCCATGTGGAAGCCATTCTAATCGATACTTCAAAAGGGTTCCCAACAGACATGACGGTCCCCGTCACCAAAGCCTGGGAGCACACCGGCGGCGTCATGCCACGCACGCTCGTGCCGGCGCAACGTATGGGAGCCGCGGACGAACTCGCCGGCACAGTGCTCTATCTTGCTTCGAAAGCTGGAGGGTACACCAACGGCAACATCAGTCTTATCGATGGCGGGTTCCTTGCCAACCATGCTGGCACATATTAGTATGATGGGTATAATGAACTTGTTGTATCGCTGGGAGAGGCTGATAAGCAGATGTGTTCGTGAGGCGTGATGTGCAGAAGGCCGACGGTGGTGAGACTTGCATTGAGGTGCTGCAGTGCAGGGCTGGGGAAAAGGTGCACACGTGTCTCGGATTTTCTTGGGTCGGGCGGTGAGATCATTCGAGGAGAGTTCAAGCCACAATGGTCTTCCCGAGATTCAGATCGATGTGGATGTGAAGATGAAGGTGTAGATGCATGGAAGAGATCTTGCAGGCTTGGGAAGGAATGGTACCAGATATTCGGGTATACGTTTGGTTTCGTAAATTAGGTCCTTGCAAAGACGATACACAAGGCAAGCGATATATACAAAATGGTATGTAGCATACTTTGCTTCAAGAACCCGCGGGTCCACCACTATGGCGGCTGGAAAAAAGAAAACGGATAGAAACTATGACCCAAGAATAAACGAAAAAGACATGCTGTTGTTTGCTTCAAACGCGACTCCTGTGTCGTTGTTGTTGTTGTCGAGTAGTAACGCCAGCCTCTGTGTGTGGTATGTGGTAGGCTCCCAGATATTCATTCAGAAAAGGAAGGAAAGAAAACTCCAGACGCTAATGCAAGCAATCGAAAAAAGTTGGTCAGCGTATCGAAGTCGTACATAGGCTGATTCAACGAGCAAGGTAGGCGCTCAAGAGTTCTTGCGCTGAGGGAAGCCGAAGACTGAAGCGGGTCTTGAAGGCAGGGGCGATGGTGGAGGAACGCAGATTTCATCTGCTTGTGCGACGCGCAGGGAGAGGTTGTTGCGCGGTTTTGACTCTGAGGCTTGGAAGGCGCGAGCGATGTCGTCTGTGCTGAAGGAGTCGTTGCGAGGAAGACTGGGAGTCTGGGCGGGCTGAGGAAGAGAGGAAGTCATTTTGATTGTTGGGAGGTGGTGTTGATGGTTTAGTTGTTGTTGTTGGATGTTTGTTGAGCTTGAGGAAGAGAAGCTTGAGAGTTGTGTTGATGATGAAGTCGACCGACGATTATGTAGGAGTGGCAGCGAAGTAGGTTCGCAGATGCGTGAAAGCGGTGTCGGCGTAGTGAGTCTTAGAGGCCTTTAGTAAGAAGTACTGTTGTAGGCGGCGATAGGCGGACACGACTGAGATGCCTGAAGAGGTAGGTAATATGAGGTGTCTCGTAAGCTAAGCTGCAGGAAGTATAGAGGTAGCGTTGTAGCTGAGTGGTCGAAGGTAGTCAGGATTAGGAAGCTAGTTGGAAGTGTGGATGAAACGAGAAAGCAAAGCGACAGGCGGCGAGACCGAGATACTTATGATCCTGCGTCCCCGTCCTTGCACACCTTGCACACACTCGCACACGCAAGAAGGGGTGGCCGTTGCGTTTTGCGTCGTGCGCCTTCTGCGTAATCGATCGAAAACGAAAATCTTCCAGCAACCAGGGCGGTTTCAAGCACGCACCCGTTTCCTCGTTTCCTCTCGCACATGCCTAGGGAGAGCGAGTAGGAAGCCTCCCGGCACACGCGTTACACCCGCCGAGAAAGGCTCACGATACATGGCACCCAGCGCACCGAACCACATGGAGCCACTCTCCGCAGCGCCACGTCCGGGGTTGCGGGATGTTGCCATCCATGTCTGGGTGTGCAGTACAAACTATAACGTATGGGTAGATGTGTCAGTGCCGAGCAGCGAATGGGACCGCCTACCCGATATTATTGCCTCTGCTTGGTCTCATTTCACCCCGTGAACACGAACGGAAAACACGGGGGTGGGACAATCATAGCAGCAGCAGCAGCCTCGCTTGTGTGGTTCTGGAAGGCCACGGCAGACATGGGGCGGGCAATCCTAGCATCCTGGCATCCTAGCATCGGACGGATTGTTGACAGGTCACAGCACATCATCCGAGAGCAGCACGTACAGTAGCAAGGAAGGTAGGGTTGCTGCTGCTTGTAGCGGATGTGTCGGAGCGAGGCGCCAGCGCTTCACCGCCAGCCTTAATGTGCATTTAGCCCGAACGGCGACGTGCGCGTCGACACATCCTCCATGCACTATTAAGAATGAAGGCCATGAGTCTTGCTGGAGCGTGAAGCTCCCGATCATACAGCAAGCAGGGAGCACATGCAATGGTTGTCCGCTATTATGCCGATCAAGATACCTTGATTCTGCGTGCCCGGTTTTGCCTGTCTCCTTGTCTTGCCTCCATCGTCCGAGCGTATCACTATCCTGTACGTATGTATTTTCGCCGCTGCCTGCGGTACAGTCCACGTATCGCTCACCTGTCACGCTCGTGAGCCCACAAATGATACCTGTGCCAATCTCCTCCTCGCTTACACAGCCAGCAGGCTATCCGAGATGGACGCGCAGCAACAACCACAAATAGGCAACCATGCTGCTGCGGTCGTCGTCCGGCATATACAGTATCAGCCTGTACGTCCATCCGACGCAGCACATAGTAGTCTTGGCCTGCTCCTGCCTACGCATCTTCCGCGTTCTCGCCCAAACGATCGTCAAGCCGCGAGATTGTTCGGTACGCCGCCCCCACACGTCTCATCTCTCCGCGATCTGTCCAAACAGTCCCAGCACCCGCGTCGTTACACACACACGTCCACTTCCCTTCTTCCACCCGCGAGTTTAGTGCTGTTGCGGCGTTGGCTCGTACCGCGCGGACGCCACGGAGACGGCTCGGGATCGACGGGCATGCAGCCCATACCGACGGGGAGATGGTTCAGATGTTTGTTTGCTCCATGCACCATGGACAAACGCCAACTTACCGACTTCCTGCGTTCGGCTGGGAAGGAAGAGGGTGTGAAGTGTAGTGGTTTGGCTTTTTTGACCGCTTCGAGTCTACATGTCTTGCTATCGTCATAGGCGGTGGGTATCATCATCGTCGGCGCCAAGTCCCTACTCATCACAACTTGCCGCCGTGCGTATTATCCCTTTTTTCTTGAAGCGATACAGGCACGGACGGCTGCACCCACGTCATGCCACGGGCTTCACATCACGGCGCTCAGACGTGTTTAGACATGTGGCATGGAGTTCTACCGAGATTGACCGTCCTCCTGGGAGGCAGGGGTAGACCGTAAAGATAAAGAA
Source organism: Melanodothis sp. VS III C KN 2 (assembly GCA_019775565.1). Taxonomy (NCBI): domain Eukaryota; kingdom Fungi; phylum Ascomycota; class Dothideomycetes; order Cladosporiales; family Cladosporiaceae; genus Melanodothis; species Melanodothis sp. VS III C KN 2. The sequence goes on along the minus strand of JACWFM010000029.1, from coordinate 65,253 downwards.
ATAACCCGTTACACTGTATCGAGGTTTGGGCTCAAAGCCGGTCAAGGCAGAGGAGAGAGCACCCAACTACTGTTGACTCCGAAGAAAATCCATCTCAAACCACAAGGAGGTAGCCCCGAACTCCGCGCCGCTGGAAAATTGTATGAAGCGGGAAGTTCGGTCTGAGGCCGCGTACGTATATCTGATTCGGAGTGAGACTCTCTTTCCTCGAAATTCTGGTACGACGGTTGCCGCGACGTGGAGAAGGATATTTTCTGGGGTTGGTTGTGGGTGGTACCAACTACAGTGCTACCAAGACAGCGGCACCTGTGGATTCAGAAGGCTTGATCCTTTGATGTGCAGGGCAATGCGGGTGACAGGCGACAGGATCGGTGGTTCTGGGGGGCTGGAAGGTTATCGGTGTTGCAGATTCGTTATCTACCTGTCACTGGGCCTTGGTGTGGCTATCGATCTGTCGCCAATCGTTATCTTGGTGTGGCTGTCACTCCCGTCACTCTATCTGGGATCTGCAGTCTCGAAAATGTTATTTTCGTGTCATTGTGGTGATATATGTATGTTTGGTTGTAGTGATTGCACGGAGTCGACGATCGCAAGCATGACCGACATGTCTCTCGGCTTGCGGTGACAAGTCCTATCATGATTCGAAATGTGATGGCGCAAAAGTGGTCAAAGAGCACATCGATCGTGTTCCGTTTCGTTCACATTGATCGTCCAAAGCTGTGTGTATCAACATAGCGGGCGGGATTGAGACCAGCGAGGTAAGTTGCCGTATGGCCATGATCGCAACAACTCTCATGACGATACGCATTCCAGAGAAGAGAAGCCTCCCGGAATATTACCACCTGAGAAGCAGACAGGGAGGACTTGTAAAGACTTTCCAATCGGCGAAAGCATCCACGTCGTCACGGATATAGGTTCGAAGCGGCATATTCTATTGTGGGCAGATGGCACTGCGCTCCTGGTGTACTATTATTGGAGTTTGTGGCTTGCTTGTATGCTGCCTGTTGTCGGCAAATGCTAAAAGGCTAGATCCTGCATGTTTCGATCAAGGCTCAGACATAGCAGCTATGCTGGTCTTGTCACAGTCCATGCTCCAATTTGACCACCGCAAATAGGATCAATGGGAGCAATGGAGGAAATAGCTGATCAGGCGCTCATGGCGCTCTTCCATCTCCCAAGTCCCCACTGCTGTACGCAGAACAGCCACGCACCTTGCTCCCAGCGATGTTCGCTCCCAACTCTCAATTCCCATCGTCATGTCGTTGTATAAGCCCTCTAGCGAGTCAACCCCTCTGCCAAACCATCTTTTGTAACTCCCTGAACGCCCTGCTATGACCTTCCCAAGCAAATCGATCACAATCCCTGCCTGAGCCTCTCTCCCAGCTTCGCTTTGCCAAACTGGTATAGCTTGAGCAAGCCCTCTTCGCTCAGATCGACGCTCTGCATGTTGGGAGTGTCCTGTGCGGGTGGCTTTGAGACGCGGCTGGCGACGACCACGGGGTCGGTCTCGAGGATGATGCCATCGTCGATGATTTCGTCGATCGCGAGGGAGGCGAGGTCGTAGTTCTCGATGAGTGTGCGCTTGTCGACAGAGTTTCTGTGGAGGTGTTTGTGGTTAGTAGGTGTACTAGTGTGAATATATGCGCCTTCGGGACGTTCTCACTTGAGGAGGATGTTCAAGCTGTCGCGAAGCGCTAGCACCACGCTGTACAGCATAACCTCGTTCTCGTCGGCAGGCCCAACGACGTAGAGCATGACGTCGCTTTCAGTCTTGTAGACCACAATCCTGTTGTCGTAGAGGATCACATCGTTTGTTGACTTGGCGGTCTTCTCCAGGAGGCCCTTCTCGAATGCTTTCTGGTCTTTGAGGCCGGGGTATGGGTTTGCGCCGGGGTAGTTGTTGCCGGCGTTCGTGGGAGGGTGGGGAGGAGAGTAGTATTTTGTGAGGATGCGCGAGTTGTCGTCGGCTGCGAGGAGGAGGATAGCGTTCACGCTGAACAGGGACATGTTCGGCGCCATGGTTGCGGTGTGAGTGTGTGTGTGTGTGTGCTGGGTTGAAGGGTGGAGTTTTCCAGCTGGGTGGTTTTGTATCTAAGGTGTTGCAATTATAGTAAGAGAAGTTCGTGCGATTTACCAGTTGGCTTCAATGTTGGTCGCGAAGCTGCTGCTGTCGCCAGCGAATTGCAGATGAGGTGTCCATTCTCAGGGTAAAAGCGGCACAAGCTCGTTTGTAGCCCGCCGTAAGCATCCTTCTCCGAAACATGAATTCCATCTTGATCTTCTCTGCGACTCGCGACTGAAGAAGAGTCACCTTCCGCAACTCGATGCTCGCCACCAAACTATCTCGGGCTCAGCTCGAGCTTCAGGCTCACCGGATATGGCTGAGAAGCTTCTGCCTTGGAGGCAGTGCCCGATCGCCCTTCAGCACGACTGCGGCACAAAGAGATGCTCGACCCGGAGGACTCAAAATCACTCGAACCAGTGGCAATGAATACTCGAGGAATCGTTCAGAGAAATCAAAGTCGCAAAAGCCGTTTGCGCAGAGGAAGAAGGACGATGAACACCGCAAGCTTGCCGATCTACAGACCACAATCATCGAAGCGAGCAAAGAAGGCGATTTTGATGCAGCCATGGAGGCATATCGATCCATCGAGGACAAAAAGATCAACTTTCGACATGCGATGTTGACCCTAACTCAGGGTATGTCGTTCTGGACAAAGACGCAGCAAACAATGGCTGAGAGCAAACTGGACCCGGAGAAAAACGAGAAGCTGCAGCAATACGCGGAAGAGTTGGTGAAAGATACGATGAAAGGCGTCATGTTGCCATTGCCTGGTGTGAGCGCCCACTTATTGGATCAATTGACCGCTGCACAAACGTGGGACACTGCCACAAAGTTCTGGAAGTGGTTGAGAGAACAAGGAGACGAGCATATGAGTGCCGATGTCTATGGTTCGGCCATCAATCTGCTAGCAGCACAGGATGCTAAGCTCGAGGACTTGGAAGCGTTGTATCAGGAGGGTATGGCCAGACTTCCCGTTGGTTTTGCTGCATACCACTTCTCGCCTGGCGCTATCGTGCCCGATCGTGAAGGCACGGCCCCAGCGATACGACCACCTACTCCGCTTCTGTACGCAATCATGTCAGCTCGCTTGATGCGAGGTGATGCGCAGAACGCGTATCTTGTGTTGGATGCATTCGCACGCTTGCGGCCTGTTGGCATAGGCCACCGCTTCTACGCCGAGTTTCAGAGAGAACGCCCTTCTGCTGAGGCATACACAGTCTTCGCGTTAGCTTGCAAGGCCGGCACTGTCCTGCCGACCAACGCCTATCGAGCACTCTTATCGTCATTGAGATCCAATGCCGATACTAGGGACATCAGGAGATATATGCTCACAGTGAGGGCAATGATTTCCGCCACTTATCTGCAAGTCGGGGCTGGAGGCAAGTTGACCAAAAATGCTGTCACTGAACTACTCATCGTCTTGAGCTCCATGCTCCGTGTCAAAGGAGTCCGCTCCATGGCTAGAGAGGAGAAACTTCGCCTTGTGGAGGCTGTGCAAGAGCTGATAAGCAAGACTCATGAGCTGGCTGCGCGCTTTAGCGTCGGACCGACTATTGCTGCGTACAACTCGATCATCACGAATCTTGGAGGCGTCGGAAATGCAGAGTCGACCATCACAACGGCTATCAAGGAAGCCAAGGTACAGGGCTTGGAACCGACTATAGTGACCAGACGATCAATTGTCGTCGCTGCTGGCAGTTCTGGGGATTCAGTGCTCGTTGAGAAAGCTTGGAAATGGTTGGTAGATGCGCGTGCCAGGGAGGGACAATTGCCCGATACTACCGATCTGCACATCCTGACCAGGGCGTCTGTCCAAACCGGCAACGCCAACTTTGCTACGGACACCATTACAAGCATGACTCATCTAGAGGACTGGCAAAAAGATAATTTGATTGAGAGGATCGAGAAGGAGGTCGATACGTTCGGAAAGAGAGACACGCCGGCGAAGATCGATGATGTTCTTGAGGAAGTCGCCAAGATCAAGGCTGATCTCGACGTCTTCGACGAGAGGACCAGCGACGCGCGAGGCGTGCAGGACTTCTCCAAGCAGATCGTGCCCATGCTAGTCTTCGCCCCAGCACCCGACGTTCGTCTTCCAGAAGGGGAAATGAGGGAACTCTACGATCAGCTCACCACAGATCCGAGCGCGCCACCAAAAGACCCTGCCGCACCTGAAAGTGAGGTAGCCATCTCAAGAGAAACCAAGGTTCCATTCAGCCAGCTGCGCTACGAAAACTGGAAGCTCATCACCTACCTTCTAGCCGAGGCTGACAGACACGACAAGGCGTATATTCAGTCTGTGGACGCTGCGATCGCAAAGGGCGAAAGACCGCCCCAGAGGAACTACGGAGAGCTCTTCGAGGACGGAGTGGAGATCGCTGGTGTGGGCTTGAGCGACCCCGTGCAATTGTTCGATGTCAGCGAGCAAGAGATGGATATCGAGAAGGCGAGGGCGAGGATTTGTGAATTGAGGAAGGTCGATCTGCCTTCAAGGATCGTACAGGGAGAGGTGTAGCTCGCTGCTATGATTGAGTTTTTGGCTCGAGCGCTAGTGCTGGCAAGCTGAAGTCTATCTCAACATCTTGTCGAGGTGAGACGTGTATCTATATGGACAACAATACAACGAGGTCACTACCTTTGGCGCAGGAAACGGTGTAAGATATGTAACAATACTATAAATGGAAACGAGAATACCAAACATCATATTCACATTACCGACCGACAAGACTTACAGGTATGCGACGTCGTGGCCCTGGATTGCCTCGAGGATTTTATATCAAGCAACAAGAGCACCAAGGGCTCGGATGCAGGCCCATCTGCACGCACGCGGGCGGCCTCCTCCGATGTGATGGGTGGATCTGCAACAAGGAGTGCCGCCTGCGTGTTCTATTGGCCAGAAGTTCCGTACAGGCAACCTGGGCGCTTCAGCCTTGCGGGAGTGATAGCATCGTCAGGTGGGCGAATATGAGCCTCATCAAATGGCGCCCCGCTTGTTAATCGTGCGGTTGTGCAGTTCCCTCTGTGGGCGCACTCTTCTTCCTCTGCATCTGCATCTTGTGGCCAGACGACTGCCACGTTCACACCCTTGCCCGACCCGAAACTCCACCAATGCGCCATGGACTCGGAGGTGCTCCAGGCTTGCCCGGCGCGCCGGCAGCCCACTTACCACCCTGCCGTGCAGGAGTTCTATGCCTGGATCAAGGACTCAGGTGTCGCAATCACTCAGGACAAGAACGCATCCGGTCTGGATGATTTCGTACCAGCTGGTGAGGTTCAAGCGTACTTTCGCAAGGATCTTTCACGGCTGACAGCCGTCCTTAACGCCCTCTTCGGAAGCGAGGATAGTCGCTGGCGTGGGCACGCGAACGAGATCGTGGACCATTACAGCGTGGTCTTCGCGATTCTGGTCTCTATCGGCTATGGCGAATACATTCTTAATTTCCTCCCGTACGAGACTCTTTGCGATGACAAACTACCTTTCGAGGTGCGACCGACCAAGTTTCCATGGGCACATTTGGACTCCGACGAGATATTCGATCGCTTTCAAAAAGCGCAGTTGCGATTCTGCGCCGTCAAATTTCACCGCAACTCTACGCATGAATTTGACGACAGCCGGCCATTGCCTTTCCTGAGCAAAGAGTTAATAGACGAAGGAGGTAGCGCAAAGGTGTACAAGGTTGAGATTCATGTATCACACGACATGTTGCAGAGCCCGAGTACTGAGGTGAGGAGTCTCGATACGTGAACTCGTCTTCTGGCGGAACACAGAGTCGCTGACATACTCCAGGCTTCCTCAACAAATGGGCACAAATTCTATGCACTAAAAGCTTACGATAAGCACAGCGGGAAGCGGTGGTATGATATTGAGACCGACGCATTCAAAAAACTTAGGCGCACAGGTTTAGAAAGCACACACATGGTCGGTTACCACTGCAGTTACACGCATAGAGGACAGCACTACCTTCTCCTCGAATATGCCGACATGGATACGCTGGAGGACTTCATGAAGAACCAGCGTCCTCCATCTATGGATGCCGAGATTGTCGCCTTCTGGAAGAGCATACTCCACGTGATTGAAGCGATTGCGAAGATCCACGACCTGGACCCTGATGATGGCGATGAGAACGATCCCTTCAGATTCATTGCGTATGACCACATGCATGGCCTTGATGAGTTGTTCAGCCTGCTAACGCACCAGTAGAGTCCATCAAGACATCAAACCCAAGAACATATTGACGAAGAGCAAGCCAAACGTCTCGGTTTACGAGTACGCTTTCGGACTTGCCGATCTTGGTACAAGTAGCTTGATGGCAGCGCAATCCAAGCGTTTCTCCCGTGACAATTTTGGCACGAAGGCATATGGTAGGTACGGATCTCTCACGTTCATGAACTCGGCACTGACATTTGTATCAAAAAGGCCCGCCCGAGTGCTTCAGAAGTGATAGCTGGGAATATCGCCGCGATATCAAAATCACACCCCGCGTTGATATCTGGTCCTTTGCATGTGTTCTCAGCGAACTTTGCGTCTGGGTTTCATTCGGATACTCCAAACCCCATGGCGTCGAGGGATACCGCTCCCGGCGAGCATTCCACAACCAAGCGACACCGGGTGCAGCAGACTGCTTTCATCACATGGGGAAGCTGTCAACAGCGGTATTGCTAGAGCACAAGAAGATTCTCGACCAGCAGCGCTGCGATAGAACAACAAGAGAGGTCTTACAGGTCTTGCCGGAGATGCTACAGATCGATCCCGACGATAGATGGACGGCTGAAAATGCTCGGGATCAATTCAAGCATATATTGCGACGGGCTGAACTGGCAATGGCTAGCCCACGTCGCGAACCGCAATCCGGCGAAACACCTGTCAGGCAGGCAACGACGCCATCGAGGTCTACCACGATTTCTTCAGACACCAGGGGTCCATTGTCACCACACATAAATCCTCAACTCTCAACGACTAAGGAGGAAACACGACAAGATACATCTGCTGGAGCGTCGCCAAAATTTGGCAAGCCCCTGTGTCACACTCCAAGCACCATGACGATGAAGAGCGACGCGGACGTGAATGATGTTGGGCCCTTGGACATTGCCCCAGGCTCACTTGGTGCGCTGTCGCGGCAGGCCATCCAGAGCGAATCACCAAACAGAGAAACGCACGTTACGACTATAGATCCGACGGTACCGCCTGATCGTACTCGACAGGCCGACGGCATGAGGAGATCCAACTCCGGGAAACAGCCATCAGCTCTCATGCCTCCCTTCCAAGAGGTCGGACAACCATCACTCAACCACCCTCAAAGCCCACAGTTGGACACGTCTCACTGGGAGCGTAACACGCCATCAACATCAAGTCCCCCGGTAGCGGCTACTACAGATCCTGCTAGTCCAGAAGATCGACCACAACCGGTGCAGGACCCAGAACCAACCGCCGCCGCCGCTGAGTCATCAATCCCTCGAACCCCTCCGGCTCGATTGTCTTTCCGCGATGCGCTCAAATGGAGGGTGAATGCGAAAGCTCAACGCTCAGCATCGCAACTTTCAAACCATCATCTTCTCCAGTATCTCGAGGGCAGAGACCATGTGAGTTCTGGAACCAGTATTATACCGAGGACAACAGAACATGCTGACAGGATATATAGGTTTTTATCGTCGACGATGGCGAGACTATGCGCCATCTTCGCGACGTCAATCGGCAACAGGGTCAGAGTGAGGTCGCCGATTATGTCGATGTTCTGAGCTACATGGTGAAGCGACTTGACAAAGATGGGATTGACCTCTACTACTTCAACTCTCCTCAACGCGTCGAGGGGTCCAAAAATTCGACCAAACTGACCATTTCTGTTAGAGGACACAAATTTACTGGAGTCTCAAGTCCTGAGAACAGTCTCGTGAAGAGATTGGATGCCTACAGCAGGAAGATCAAGGCTTTTGTCTTGCGAACTCCCGAAGACCAGCCTCATGGCTGGAAGTCTCACTTCACACCGCCAAAAGCTCCGAAGCTGCCTGATCCGCTGAGTGTATACGTCCTCACCGATGGGGTGTGGCAGCTGGGAGGACACGAAGACCTCGAAAGAACTATCAGAGAGCTCATCAAGAATCTGAAAGCCGCAAAATGTACCCGAAAGCAGATTGGTATCCAGTTCATTCGTTTCGGCGACGATGCGGCTGGGATCGAACGTCTCAATGCTTTTGATCGGTTGGGGAGGACCCCTGGCCTTGGTCTGTAAGTGACCATTTACTCCTGGCGTGCACACCACCACAGATACTGACTCTTCCAGGGATATCGTCGACACAGAACCTGTCGAGAACGGTAATGTCTGGAAGATGCTTCTTGGAGCGATCGACGAGCGGTTTGATGCTGATTAGCAAAGGCCGGATCGGAAATAGAAAAAAGTGATCTAATAAAACGATTCGGGCATGAAGGGCACGTTCGATATAGACAGTGTGCACTGTGATTATGGTTTATATGTACCTGTATCTCGATGCGTAATTGGCGACTTGTGAAATGCAGAAGATGTCACACAGTGGCTTGTACTGATTGGACGAGGCGTTCGCGCTCTTCTGTCCGCTTCTTGTGCCAATATAGAACTAACCAAACTACAACTGTAATGACAAGCAGAGGTAACGCCATTGCAAGAAAAAGCAATAAAGCGTCGTGATTTATGATGCGCTGGTCGTCTGGGTAGTGCACAATCGGAGTGCTCATCAATGTCTGCTCCTTGATCAGCTTGAGAGCTTTGACAGCCTGGTAAGCAATACTCACCGACACGAACGTTCCGGGAAGGAAGAAAAGTGTCACCAGTGTTATTATACGCATGTTGGCGGCTTCCATCTTGGTTTGATGGGCGATTGTGTGCATTGCTTCGGTCATTCGTTCCATGTTGGTTGCGGATGTTTGTGCTCGCTGTGCCAGGAAGAAATTGAGCTGAGCATTCTTCCACTGCAACATGCTCTCAAGCTTAAGTGCAATATTCGTCAGTTTTTGTTCGGAATCTTTCATGGTGCGACGATATCCACTTACCAACGCTCTCCGATCTACGAGTAATTGCAGCAGCACCTGCAATCGGGACTGTTGCATGGCCAGATCCTTTATCGTGATATCCAAATTTCGTTGAAACTCAGCCATGGCAGACAAAGACGGTTGAATGCACTCGGTATTGGCGGGAAGAGAACTTGCGACCTCCGCGTAGAAGTCACGAAGCTCTTGAATGACGGCGGCATTTGACCGCAAGACCAAGAGTCCCTCATTTGCTCTCTCTTCCACGTAGTGAATCTCTTGGAGATGTTCGAACGACAAGTGAGCACCGCGCTCGTCTTCAAGCTTATCATTGCCACTGGATCCAGCCTTCATCTCGGCTTTGTCACTTGGTAAGTACTCAGTCAAAAGCGTTGTCTGGTCCATGGATTCTGTTAGAGCTTCTCGGGTGAGAGTCTGCACACGCTGCTCGATATCGTTGATGTACCATCTCCAGTTCTCGCCAGCCCATGCACAAAGCACGAGATGCGTGCGAAGCGTGGACTCGAATGTATTGTCAACATTGTCCTCTGGGCTCAATCGGTATAAGTCCTGATCCTTGCACGTCGATCTCACACGAGTCTTGATGACACTATTTGCCTTGACGATCAGCCATACGCTTCGCTGCGACTCAACATCGAAAGAATGGTAGGTGACCGTTGGCCGTATACTCCATGACCAGCTGTTAGGAGATTTGCTGGTAACATCGACCTTTTCCACTGATCTGAGAATGTGGCATAGCCGTATATCTCGGCCACTGCGCCCTAGACGCGGCAATATGAGGCGATTCGATTCTTGACTGAGATTCATTTCGGATCGGAAGCCACTGTAGTGGAAGTCTTTGGGATGCTCAGAAATCCCAAATGCCAGCAGAAAGTCGACGACTTCGGGCATTATCTGATGCCATGACAAGATGCGTGTAAGCAGATTGTAATCGATGTTGAGCCGATCTCGTGAGCTCAGCGCAGAAATGAAACTTCGAAGGTATTAGTCCACGACTGATCGTTCAATATGCCCCAAAGAAGCGGAAGGGGATGATTTGTACTCACATAAAGCGGCACAGAGGATCGGACTGAAGTGACTCACAATGCACGCCTACATCCGTCAAGTCCTTGTCGCTTCTCACGCGTTTAGGGACTCCTCCTGGAAAATGTGAGATGGGCGTTCCACAGTTCTGGAAGGCTGCTATCAAGCTTACTTGGACCTTGAGTGCCCTGTCGGAACTCCAAGAAATCCACAATGTTCTGATCACCGAACAATTTCGAACGATCTTCGTAGAGCTGTCGCGCATACTCCCCTAGTTGGTAGCCGTAATTGCGCGAATACACGATGTTTTTAGGGTAGCAGTCAGCGATCGTCATGGAACGCTCAAAGAGGTCGAGGGCAAGCGTCGCATCTCCTGTATTGCCATCGCCACTTTGTGAGCTGGAACGAGTATTGAAATACATTGGCGACTATACTTCCAAGAAAATGAGTGAGGAGCTGGCGAGGAGAGCAAGCAAGAAGGGGCACCTGCGAATTATATACATGCACGAGTACTCCAAGCATAGCCACGATGCCTCAGCCAAGAGCTGCATCGAAAGAGGTGCAGCGGCTTACCAGGCTGTGTAGACGACCCAGGAGGTGTGAGACTATAGCCAACCGGTCAACGCGCACAAGGCTGTACTGAAACAAAATGGCACAGGTCTGAATATCGACAATACATTCGATGATCTCGAGCTCATCCTCCTTTGAGTGAATTCCCACACTGTGGATGCCTCGGCGGTGTTGTGGCAAAGCAACTTGCCGCGTTTTCGACCCACACACGTCCCTTGCATCAATTCCAATCATCGTTCGGATCTCCCACTCTACAAGCCAAAATTCCATTTTTCTCGGCCTGGTTGAAATTAGTTGGAAAGTTGGTCAAAGGTGGCGGACTCGCACCTCTGTCAGCTCTCGATCGGGCACTTGGAATTTGTACACATCGTTGGCCTCCTAGATCGGAATTAACATAACTCGAAGAAACATGGCGAAGAGAAAGAACAAGGACAAGTGCTCACTTTGATGGCAAATGCGCGCACATCGTAGCCAGGGAATATTTTCTTCAGTTCCCTCCCAATGATATCCGGATTCAAACGGTAATGTGCGATCTGTTGCTTCACTGGTTTGGCGATTGATGTAGCCATGGTCGAAAGTTCCATAAAGCTTTGGAAGCGGCTTATTCGGAATCGAGTGCCTCAATACTGAGGCTAGATCATGGAGATCCGGAATACCTAGCTTTATTATAATGACACACAGAGCATCGCCCTTCTCCAGGCCTGCAAGCGCTGGCTGCAGGGCGCTGAGCTGGCAAAGTCGCCTGGTTGGTCGAAGCCCCTCACCGGTCGTGTTGCACGCATATTGATATGCAGCGAAGGCTCCACTCAGCCTTGGGACATGTGCAAGTAGAATCGATGGCATGATACTGCCTCTAGCCTGACAGAGTCCACGAAGGCGATCGGACGAGCCGAGCAATTAATGAGGCAAGTCACTGCCTTCACAAATACACCGGGAACAATCTGGGCTCGCAGTCTAGTTTCAAAGTCCATACTGCTCGTCCTGCCACTGAGAGGCAAGCACGGGGCTGAAATCTGGAGCGCGAGGTAGAGTAGGATGACGACTCAAGGAACAAGGCGGAAGGCACTGTGATGATTAACAAGTTTATGTTACATACTAGGTACTTCTGAACCTGGCGTGATGAGCTCCTCCAGCACGACGACAATCTATGCCGCGCCACTCCACTCCTCACGAGGAGTGCGGATCGAAGATTCGGTATCAGTGCATGTACTGCAATTTGTACATGCTGACGCCGTGGGTCTTTCCGGCTGTGCTGTTGACTCCAAGCAAACTTGCCTCCTGCGACAAACGTCATATGGAAGCCATGGCCTGTGAAAGAGACATGGTTCGCTTCTCATAATCCTCATTGGTGTGATTCTCAAGAACCGGCCAACAGGTCTGATATATTAGTCCAGGCTAGTGTTCCCGGGGTCGAGGAGTTTTCCATAGGTTTAACACTTGGATCGAAAGTGTCACGCATCTCTGCCATAGCTGCTTCGAGGGCTCGAAGCATGTATGAACCTGGCACAATCGTGGCTGGTCCTAGTGTCGATTTTCATCGTATCTTCGTGAAAGAGCGCTTTCAAACCGAGCTGGAGTTGTCCTCGCAAGACCAAGCAGCAGAACCGCCGGACACGGCGTACGCATCGATAATGCCCTGCACCGCACCATATGTTCCAGCGACCAGAAGAAAGGTTCCGCCGACCAAGATGAAAATATTGACGCCTACCAAGAACATCCACTTGGCGTTGCGAACCTTGCCGTTCCAGTTGTCGTATAGCCACATGCATGCCATGGGGTGGAAGCACATCAGGGTTCCGAAAAGGGCACCGATAAGTGATACCAGCTCGCCGAAGACCGGGATACCGCTGGCAATGCAGTAAGAGATAATGGTGACGCCAAGGGTGCATGATAGCCATGAAGTCCAGTGTACAATCGAGTTCGAGGCGAGATGTTTCGAGTTCCTCAGAACTCTAACAAATACGTACTTGGCGGTCAACTGATTCGTGTTAGTCATGTCCAGTTCAACAAGCCAGGTTCTCCTTCAACCTACGTGAATGTACAGGATCTCGGTGACAAGAAGACCAGGAAGAACCAATCCGTAGCAGATTTTCTTCATGAGAACACCGGCAGATCCAAGAGCAGGCGATCCCACATAAGAACCGCAGAAATAGTAGACAATAACTCCGATGATGATGTAAACAACAGTGGCGGTTCCTTGGCATATCAGAACGGAGCGGGTGTAAAACCGGGGATCCTTCATCTCAGATGCGATGGAGAAATAGGCCGGAATGCCTGTAGAGCAAAAGATCCAGGTCAGCACAGTGACTCAGACATTACATTAGCTCGTGGTCTAGCTCAAAAGTTCGTACTGCTCTGCTTGCCGCTAAGAGGCCAGTACGGAGTTTGAAGCCAGATCGCGAGACTAGGTTGTACCCTTGATTCACGTACCTCCGTATGATAAAACAAGAGATGCCACAGCAGACATGGCTTGTGCAAAAGTAGGGCTTCCTACTACTTTCCAATCAGAGGCCCATGGGCCCTCCTGGGGGGCATCAACTGGGCGATCCTGGACACCAGTGGCAATCGTGAGAGCGAAGACTAGTGAGAGATTAGCTCCTGTAAACGTCTCGCGTTCGTTCTGCGTAAGAACTTACTGGATACAAGAACGCAAATCGTGCCAACCCATGCGAGCCAACTCATACGGCCAAGCGTACGGACACTTGCAAAAGCCAGACCAATCGCAGCAGCCACGGCAACAAAAACGGCCGTGCAAGTTCCATGTGTTGAAACCGCGTTGAGACCGATCGATACTCCAAGCATAGCCGAGCCGGAAACGAACAACCAGTATAGGCAGAAAGCTGTAGCGAGAATTTCGCGACCGATTCGTCCGAACATGATTCCGCCAGCATCATCGATACCATAGACAGAAGGATGGTTCAACTTGAAAGTGCCGATGACGTATCCAGTCCAGGTAGTGATAGCGGCAACAAGAATGAGAATGATGATTCCAGGTGCCATTCCCAGAGTGTTAAAGGCTGCAGGAACTGAAAGCACACCCAGACCAATCTGAGACTTCAAAAGAAGAACAATTGCGCCGACCCAACCTAGCTACATCTTTGTCAGCTCCAGTAGCAAAAGCTATAACACTGATCTGTCAATCACTTACACTGCGGTAGTTAGGGCCATCCGCGCCAACTTCACCAAAGACCGCATCAGTGATCTCGCCTTTCTGAGAAGACTCAGAAGATTCTGGCGAAGGATGATGCCTCATGGCAGGCTCGACAAAGACCTCCTCCTCCGGACCGTGGTCGTTCAGATCTCTGTTGGCGTGACCCATTCTCGCTGACCTGATACACCGTTGTGACTTCTGCGGTTCGAGGATATGACTGCGCGACGAGCCTGTGCCCGAACAATAATATGAGGGATAGGCAAGGCGATGACGGCCGACCTTCGGACGGCCTTGGCAGGCTAGTTCGGGAGTATTATGTCTTGTTACCTAAAATTTCGACGGAATAGACCTCATGTTGGTCAAAGAAGGGCACTCGGCGGAGTCGGGATCATCGGCAGGTATGGCCCATTGCGTCAAGGCGGGTCAATTACGACCCTTTCTTCTGGTGTCCGTCGCTGGAAGGAATCCTTTGACATACGATGTCATAGGTTGCAGGCTCGATCGCGTAGGTTGCGCCAGAGGGCTGCCATGAGGTTTGCCCATAGCTATAGCGACTGCTGTATGCGGTTTTAGCTATAGAATTAAGCTCAGGCCTAAACAGTCGTGGCGTGTAAGGATGGTTAAAAACTCTTATGCAGAGAAGATCATATTTGTGCCGGTGTCGCTGAAACTGCCGGGAGCTAGTGCGCCACAAACTCTGCGATGTCGCTGGCGATCTTATTTTCAGCCTTGTGTTCGAGTTTGTGCATAGCACGCGTAGTCAACCAGCCCTTGTGGTATAGAAGCATATTGACGAATTGTCATCTGATCGCAGTGATGTTGGTACCTATAGACACTCTAGCACGCGCACGTGAAACCTACGCTTCAGCAGCAGGAAAACACATCCAGTGGCAAGATCGGGGCTGATAACACCCTAACCCTAACCCTGCCTCCACCTCCAATACCTCCTCTCATCGCGTAAACTGCTTGACAACGAAGAGCAAAACACGATTTCAGGTTTGAATACTATCCAGCTGGCGATGTTTGTGTCTAGGTGTTGTTTTTGGGTAAACGTTGGCACTCGGGTTGTCGCTATCACCAATTGACAATCTTTCTATCGTTTAGTAAGCTTGAGCGCAAGAACTGTACTTCAGGACGAGTTCATGCTCTGTTGGCAGTGGAGACGCAACAGGAGTATCCCTTGCTCAAAGTCTACGGTTCACAAATACAGATTGCGATGAAACTGCAGACTTTGAATATAAGTGTTACATGAAATTAGGAGTCCACCTTTTCTCAATTTTGGACAGGTGTTTTATACCTTTACTGAACCGCTAGGGCTTGCTCTTTCCCAAGCCTGAAACTTCAACAGCCTCTGAGTTCCCGATGAGCTGCTTGAACAACATTTCCATCGAAACCGAAGACTTGCCCGAGATACCCGCTCTTAGTACGTGTTGAGGATTGATGACGCAATCGCCTCTTCTGTCGTTTGACCGTGACATGAGACGAAGGGCGCTCTCCATACCACTTTTAGTTGCCAGTCGCTGCATCAGCGCATCGTAGGCATTCGATGTGCTCGAGAGATCAGCCATATCGCGATACTGACGTGCGAGTTGTAGAACCAAAGATGCCACTCCAGCGGCGATAGGTGTCGCAAATGAAACACCGGACGGATTGGGTTGTTTGTATTCAAATCCGCGGTGAGGGCGCGTATGGCGACCATGACCCTCTGAGTCTTCTGCACCCGAAGCATAGACACCAAAGACATTGAACTTTCGAGCTGGCCAACTGATTTGTTGTTCGCGGCCGGAAGAGGAAGCCGATGCAAAGAGTAGTACTCCTCGTTGTGCGGCATAGTCTATCGCATCACTGATCGCCGGCGAAGGTGCTTCGAACCCAAATGATGTTGATATGATGTCCACTTGCCATGTTTCGCACGCATAATATATCGCCTGCGCAAATGTCAGCCGTGTAAATTCTAGAAGCTTATGCTACAAGGCTTTGCTCACGTTTGCAATAGATTTCTGGACTGCTGCTGTACTCTGGTCTGATTGCGAGTCGCCATCTTCGAAAATTCTTGCGGCGTATACATCACAAAAGGGGTTCGTGCGAAGCAAAACGTCTGTTGCGTGGGTGTTGAAAATATCCTCCTTGTTGCTTGAGCGAAACATCTCATTTGCGCATGTGTACGGTTCCTCTGCACTCGTGAGCGCCCACCACGATCGACACTCCTTCAGTCGTGAAGACTGTATACCGATCGTTCGGTCACCAGAGTGAACTCCAGTATCAAGAACAGCGATCCGTACTCTTTTCGTGAAGGATTCATCTGAGTATTCTTTGTCCCTTAAACTTCATTAGCTTGAGATATGATGGTCAAGGATAAGCGCCATACAATCGTTCAGACATTCCGAACCAAGTATTTGCATCGCCGCCCAAGGCTCGAACTCCTGGCTCTCCAGACACGGACGTATTGCTGCTCGAACATTGATCATCTGAGCTCCAAGACGGGGACGCACCACTATTCCCGTCAATGCTTTGGGCAGTCGCTGAAGCATCCGAACCGAAGATACGATGGTGAGGATTCAAAGCACCGACATTCGTTGGCTGGGATAGTATTGCAATGTTTGGTGGGAGAGTGAACATCTGCGTAGCGATAGTGTCGCTTGACGTGCTACTTTCCAGCCAATCATCGACATCAATGCCTGATCCATGTGATGGAAACGTAGCTTTGGAACGGTGAGTGGCAGCCTCAGCGGACGCAAAGGGCGTTTCCACTTCAAGTGAAGACATTCCAAGGCTTGATTTACGTTCCAATGGAGTTTCAACAGGAGGCCAGCCCGGACGGTCTCCATCCAATGCCTGTTTCTCAACGGCCAGACTCCTGGATGCGGCTGCAGAGTCAATACCACGCAGGCTTTTAATGCTGCGACGTCGCATCTCGATACCTCTTGATATTCTGAACAATGTATCCGACAATGAATCTCGCCACGGTTCAGTCCACAGAGCCTCGTTTGTGCAAATACTAATATTGAAGGCAGCATGTCAGCCAAGAAGCCGATGATATCTGGCAACAAGATGTGAGCGGATTGTACCTGGGGGTGTTCGATGCCGCAACATCATTCAACAATGCTTCAAGCTCATGCAATTGTTGAACCAGGTCTTGCCAAGCTCGGGTGTGCTGAGATTCTGCGCTGTAACGCTCCGGATATGACTGAAGCTCCCATCTAAAGGACTCGAGGCGGAAAAGGACATCGTCCAAAACGATTGCAGAATCTAGGTCCTCGACCAGACGGCTACCATCCGCAAGAAGTCCATCGCCCAAAGCTATTGTCTTTTCAAGAAGCACCCCTAGCAGCTGTCTCCCGACAAATTCATTCTGGAATGCCTGCGCTTCGACATTTGTGCTGTTCGACATCTGAATGTACGGCTAAGTCAGCGCAAAGGGAAGAGTATGTAGAACGAGAAGCAGAACCTCGTGGGCGAGATGTGTTTGACCTTTCAGCCTCGCTCGCATGCGCATCCTGCATGCAAGAAGCTCACATCTTGCACCTACCCCGCCGACTTGAAGCTCTTTTTGAGCATCATCTTATACATGAAAATGATCTGTAGACCGGGCTCAGTGGCAAATCCAATATTAACAACGCAAGTGATCCAAAGGTGGAAACTGTGCCATGGAGCCGCTTTCGATTACAGCAGCCACCGTTGGAATTCTCTCCTTCCTCCTTACATCGATAATCAACACCGCGCGGACGCTATGCCATACGAAGAATGATTGGCAAGACTGCTGGCACAAGCTGAGAATGATGACTATTCGACTTCAAGGAAGTCAAGAGAAAATGGAAGTCCTCAAAAGAGTTTGGGCCCCGCGTGGTGACTGGGAAGACGATGAGTACGAGTGTCTATTAGGCGCTGATGGCTTGTGTATATTGCATGACCTTGTGCAGTTGGTGGATGCATGTGAACAAAGCGTGTTCAAATACTTGAGCCGTTATTGCAGCGATACAGAGAACAAGGAACGTGGGCATGCCCTGGAGAGCTTGAGCTGTTGGCTAACGAAGCCCATGGCATCAACGGGGACGGACACAAGACCTGGAGTCGCTCTCAAAGCTGTTTTCGCACTCGTGACTGGTGACGAGCTAGACCGCCGGGTTAGGACCCTATCAGATTACATTGACCAGCTTGAAAAATTTCTGGAGCAGCGTTTCAACGATTTGCCGGATGTGGCTCCTCGCCTATACAAGAAAGATGAAAAAGCCAGGTTCTTAGAAGCTACACTTGCCTTACATGGGAGCAGTCTTTTTTTCGCTAAGCAAATGAGCAGTCTGATCATCGACGCTGAGGCATCAGGCATCACTTGTAGGCTTGTCCCAAGGATGATGGACTATGAGGGGCATTTTGAGCGGTTGATGGACCGTGGTAGCTTGACCGTTACAATGTCATTGCAACCAAGCTGCGGATACGACTCTATCTATTCCGAATTGTGCCAAGCGACAATCTACCTTGGAGCGCGGGAACCATTGCGGGACCTATTCGGAAGTCTCCAACAGCATCGAGCGATGGGTATGTTTCCTGTGCGAACTTAGATGTGCCAGCAGGACACTCTGACGCTAGCCCACAGCAATCAACTCAAGAGTTGCCTGCCAAGAAGCGAGCCTTTTTTATGTATCGCTGCGAGACATCCATGAAGCGAGCATAATGGACGACAACTTGTCTCGCTACCGGCATGAAGTGTTTACCGAGCGCCTGGGATTGACCTTGTCGTTGCTTACATGGGCCATCATTGCTTGGATGACGCCGTGGATGCGCAACGTCTGTGTATGCTCGATAGAGCAGAGTTCGACGAGGTCTGGTGATGCAGTGTTTGGCATCACTCCCCAGCACGAGAACAAGAAGGGGTGCTCACTTTG
This sequence comes from Melanodothis sp. VS III C KN 2, assembly GCA_019775565.1. Taxonomy (NCBI): domain Eukaryota; kingdom Fungi; phylum Ascomycota; class Dothideomycetes; order Cladosporiales; family Cladosporiaceae; genus Melanodothis; species Melanodothis sp. VS III C KN 2. The sequence goes on along the minus strand of JACWFM010000029.1, from coordinate 46,543 downwards.
CCGAGACTTGGATGGTGGAAACTCTCATACCAATGCATCAGCCGCCTCTCAACACGGGTATGCCAATTTCTGTGTCCAATATAAAAATACGTATGAACTGACCTTTCGGAAAGACAAAACACCAGAGAGAAGCTCAACTATAACCGAAGGCTGATGGTCAGGCTTGGCTTAACGCTATGCGAGATGGCACTTTGCACCCCGATACATGTTATTGGATCTGACATGAGAGAACTAAGCTACTTTTATCAAGGCTCGGTGCACAGTAAAGAGGAAATGCTGTGCGAAGTGGCACTCATTTTCTGCGACGCAGTTGCGAATGTAGCAAGGGATCTCCTGGGATATGAAGACGCTCGACGTAACCCGGTCGCTGCTTTCGCCGTCGTATGCTGTGAGCTGGAGAGGTGGCGACAGCAATTGCAAGCTTGGCATGACCAATTTTACCAACCCTACAAATCGAAGCACGCAAACGAGAGTTGGAGACAGCGGCTTCGTGGAGAACACGAAGATCGTATGTTTCGGTTGCGACAAGGAGTGCAATTGAATAGGAGCACGAACTTGAGAACTAGGAGAGGCCAGTCGGTACGACAACTTCCCCAAGTTATTGTACCAGGCCACAACATGCAAGCTTAGCAAACTCTAGCAGACCACGGACTTGTACTATCAGTGTTGAGAGCACGCACGTTTCACTCGCGTCTGGAACACTGTTTGTGACACAAGCTTAGGGTTTAGTAGATCTTCCGCAACATGGCACATACCTCATATCTCATGCCCAAGCCCATGCATCTTCGCATTCCCAATCTATCCAATGTGGGTGATAGCGCGAAATCCAAGGTCGGCGTGTAGACTGGTTGTGTGAGTAAGATTGGAAATGAAAGGCATTCGTAGCGCCTGGCCACTTGCATGATTTTGTCGTAGCTTTAATCGTGTATCTCGTCTCAATGGTTTGATGGTTTCCCGAACCCATACTTTTCGCCCCCGTCACCTGTCCACCTTCTCCAGTCAGTGGGTGGCTCCTTGCCAACCTCCGGAGTCTCTGGTCCGGGCAGGATCTCTCTCATCATAGTGTTTACGTCGTTGCCGGCGTTTTTGGCCTCTTGCCATTGCTTGGGATACCCAAGACTGACTTCCTCAAATCTGACGCTGTCCTTCCAGTCCGTCCTGCGGACGTGAAGGTGGCCAGAGACGACGACCTTCGCGTTGTAGCGGACATGCCAGTCCTCGGTGAGTTTAGTGCCGCACCACAAGCTGAATCGTGGGACCAGAGGGATATACACCAGATCTTCACGTAGCGGCCAGTGGTTGATGATTACAAGAGGAATGCCAGTAGCTGCAGCAGCCTCGAGCTTGACTGCAGATTGCTGAACGAGATGGTGGCACCATTCGTCTCGTGACAAATAAGGATCGGGGTGCAACAAGTGCTCGTCGGTGGCGTTGATGCCCTTCTCGAGTGCCCATTCGAGGCACTTTTCGCGTGACACGTCGGCAGGGCGGAAAGAATAGTCGTAAAGTGTGAAAATGGGACAAATCAGAGCACATTGCTGCTCGCCGTTGGCGTCGACGTAATCCCATGTGGTGAATTCGTCTTCCGGAGTGAGCACGCCCCACTTTTTGGCGGCAAGGATACAGGCCATGTATTTGCTCTCGCCCCTCAGGTGCATCTCGTGTTCTTCGGCACGGCTAGAGGAGTAGAGCTCGTGATTACCAGGGACCCAGTACACCTGCTTGAAGTACCTGGTTGCAATATCAAATACTTCATTCAGCTGGCCCATTGTCTCGCCGACTATGGATACAGGTCAGCATTTTGCATACACCGATGATTGAGCTGTGTAACACACTGTCACCGGCCAAGATGAGGCCATCATCAGGCCGTGGCTTGAGGCTTTGAATGGCCTCGCGATTGCTTTTGTAGGAGATGTGAATATCGGCAATGGCCCAAAGGGACATGGTATCTGTGGCTGGTAGATGGGAATACCCGTCAAGCTTTAGATGGGCTGCTGCTAGGGCTGTAGCGAAGTGAAAGGGGTACGAGATCCGATGTGGTAGCGGCGGAGGGATTAGTGCAAGGGGAGGAACAAAGTGACAAAAGTATGTATTTGGTATGGCTTGTAGTATACAGCCTGTTGTACTTTCCAGAGAGTAAGACGCGTGCGTGGCCAAATTCGTCTCCCAGCGTTTCTAGCTGGACGTCATCAGGAGCTGGTCAGCGGTTTTGGAGGCTGTGTTGAGAGCAGCTTAGCGTGTGCCTATCACACTCGTCGGCATCAGTTACCACCGTATCACCGACGACATCATCACCATCATCATCATCATCATCGTTGGCCAAGGGCGACAGTCCTTGGAAGCTATCTGGGTGTGCCATCGGGCGGGCAGCTGCATTGCTGAAACACAAGACTAGATGCATGTCACTGTGGATTTGCACCAGAGGACTATATCAATACTTTTACTCACCAGCGGCTTTGACTTCAGACGTGACATGCTTTCGCGGCGCGCGCCGGCGAATCCCTCACGCGCTCAGCCACGGCCACCGTCAGCCTTCGTGTGCTATATATGAAAACAAGAGGACGCCACCGAGTGCGCACGCGTGGCACCCACCTGGATGGCGGCAGTTCCGTGTGTCGTGCTCGGCCTTGTCGCCATTTTCATGCTTCTGTGGCGGATGCTGTGTGCCTGGCGATCGGACCTTGCCTTTTTCAAGGGTTTAAATTGCTGCTTCGATATGGCAGATATGAAATGGCAACTTGCCCGGCACGCACTTGAGGCACATCAAGGCAGACCGGGAGCCCACGTAATCCACCACCTGTGAGCTCTCATACAGACTCGCGATCCCCACGGGCGAGATCACGACAACAAAGGCCCATCGGAAACGACCTCAAAATAGCCGACTCGCTAGGCCTGATAAGGCAAAGGGGCCAGCAACGGTGGCAGGCCGCCCGCGAGGCGCGCGGCCACACGACCCCGGTCATTCAAACCACCCTCATCTCGTATTCTAGCCCTGCATCCCAGCGTGCCATCGCACTCTGCTATCTGCAGAATCCAACTCACACACTCGTTTGCTGCAGCTCTGCAGTGTCCTGATACACATCCGTTTTGTACTTGTCCTCTCTCCTTGTACTGCATTTTTGCGCAATCCATCTAGCCCTTCGCGGTCTCTCGTTTCTTCCGTTTTTCTTCAGCCTCTCATCTCTCCTTATTCCACACCTACTATCGCTACGCACTTTCTGGAACGAAATCTGAAACGCCATTTGTGGAGGTCGCTTCTTGTCCTTCCGTTCTCCTCCGCCGTCGACCTCACTCTCTACTGAACACAACACTACGGACGTGCTTGCTCAAGAGCTTGGGACTCTAAACCGCCGGGGCTTCGAAGGCGTTGCGCCTGCATATACACACAACCATGCGCCCAACCACAGGCATGCGGGCCTTGACCGCCGCTGCTCTTTTCTCTGCACTACCACTAAGTGTGCTTGGTGCAGACGTCTTGAGCACCAACTCATTCTCCACATGTTTGGACAACAGCGCTATCAGGGTCGACAAGCTTGATGTCTCATACAACAAGAACACCAGGAAGATCACATTCAACGTGGCTGGCGAGAGTACGGAGGCGCAGAATGTGACCGCAAAGCTGGTTGTGAGCGCGTATGGAAAGCAGTTCTACGAAAAGACTTTCAGTCCTTGCGACGAGGGCATGACGGAGATGTGTCCAGGTATGTGTGACTTCGCACTGGTCTCGTGACCAAGAGACTAATCGTGTACAGTGCCCGCCGCCAAATTCGCATCGTCTGGAGAGCAGACGGTACCCGAAGAATACGCCAAACAAATTCCTGCGATTGCATTCAATGTACCCGACCTGGACGGCCTGGTGAAGATGCAGCTCATAAAGGACGGCGACAACACAGAACTGGCTTGTATCGAATCGACAGTTGAGAATGGCAAGACTATGGAGGTGCCGGCTGTGAAATACGCTGCTGCTGGTATTGCAGCGGCATCCCTTGCGCTTACTGGACTATCTGCTCTCTCAGCAGCTGGAACACCCGGAGCAGCTGCTCCATCACCTACTTTCGGCGAAGTCTTTGGCTGGTTCCAAAGCATGGCTCTAAGTGGCATGATGAGCGTCGAGTATCCCAAAGTTTACCAGAGTTTCAGCAAGAACTTCGGCTTCAGCACCGGTCTGGTAGAGTGGGAAAGCATGCAGACCACCATCGACAACTTCCGTGGATCTACAGGAGGAAACCTCACCAACAACAACTACAACTATCTCAAGAACGCCACACTTGTCTTCACAAGCGGCTCGGACGACACCTCCGCTAGCAACCTAACAAGGCGCGCGATCGAGACTGCCTTCCTATATGCCCGCGACGGCACCACCGTGAGCGTTGACGGTCAGACTGCCAGCGTTGGCGGTGACCAGACTTCTGATTCTACTGAGACGACCGCAGACGAGTCGAAGGAGCAGAAGTTCGTCAAGGGCATCCAGGCATATGTCGAGCAACTCACTATCCCGTCGCCTAATACCTTCATGACACTCCTGTTGTGTTTCGCCATCGTGGTTGCCGCCATCATCGTACTCATTCTTCTCTTCAAGCTCATCCTCGAAGCGTGGTCGCTCGCGAGGCCACTATCACCTGCCATGGAGTCGTGGCGCAAGCGTTACTGGTGGCGTTTGGCCAAGGCTATTACTAACCTCATTCTCCTGCTCTACGGTGTCTGGACTCTCTACTGCATCTACCAATTCACCACTGGCGACTCCTGGGCTGCCAAGCTCCTGGCCGGTATCACATTCGCTTTGTTCACTGCCGTGCTAGGCTGGTTCACATTCATGATCTGGTCCAAGGCCAGGGAAAGTAAGAAGAAGTTGGGCGATTCCAGCGAGCTCTACGAAGACAAGGAAGTCTGGGTCCGCTACTCGCTTCTGTACGACAACTACAAGAAGAACTACTGGTGGATCTTCGTTCCCGTGATCATCTACATGTTCACCCGTGGCTGCGTCATCGCTGGTGCCAACGGTCACGGTCTGATCCAGTCTGCTGGCCAACTCATCGTGGAGGCATGCATGCTGTGCTTGCTCCTGTGGTCCCGTCCATTCAGCTTAAAGAGCAGCAACTGGATCAACTGCGTCATTCAGACCGTCCGTGTGATCTCCGTTGTCTGTGTTCTGGTCTTCGTCGAGGAGCTCGGCATGTCCAAGACCACCAAGACCGTCACCGGCGTGGTGCTCATCGTCGTCCAAGGTGTGCTGACCGGCGTCCTCGCCATTCTCATCGCTGTCAACGCCCTCATCTTCTGCATCAAGAAGAACCCCCATCGTGAAGCCCGCAAGGACGCCGAAAAGGCCAGGATCGCCCGCGACCTCGACAACCTCACTCCCCTCGATGCCCGCAATTCGATGCTCATGGAGCCCATGTCCCAGAAGGACACCTCCTACAAGGCGCCCATCATCTCCGACTCGCCTTTCGCGACAAGCCGTGACCACAAGGGCGGCTACGACGCCGTCCCAACCAGGGCCGAGTCTCCAGACTCTCGCATAGGCCGTGGCTTCAGCCGGCCGAGCGAGCCTTACCGCGATCACAGCGTCGACGGCCTCGTCGGTGGCGCAGCTAGCATGGGCTACCGGGATCACAGCGAAGTCAGCAGGGAACCCCGCTTGCCAGACATGTACGGCCAAGCCAGATAAGTGGTGATGAAGAGAGTGAAAAAAAAAGAGCTTGGAAACTCTCGCACGCGAGGAGATCTGGAGATCTTTTGTCTATTTTGACCAAATTTGTATGATCTTGAAGAAGCGAAATCATGCACGGTGTCGGTGGCGTCTATCTGTTTTTTTGTTATGTTTTTCCTTGCGTTTACGTGTTAGCTTTCGAGCTGCATGCATTTGTTCATACGTTGGATGTTTGAAATTTTTGGCCATTTCATCGGTATTACAGACCGCTACTGAGAGAATATAGATTATCATTTGGAAAGCATTTGGATTTTGTTCTGCCAGTTGTTGAGCCGAGAGTTTTTCAACGTCTCCCTTCTACGTCTGATCGATTTGATGCCCATTTCTCTCGGGTCAGGAATTACTTCCATGGTGCATCCCCACCCTTGACTGACGGCCTTTGACCACAGATCCCTTCCCTTCTATTTCGGGCAGTCTGATTTCATACCCAGCTTACTCCTCGGCCTCCTCCTCGTCTTCATCCCTGACAACCTGGACCTTGACCTCGCCTTTCGAGTAGACCCTAAGTCCCAAAACAACCATCGCGTCCCACGGATCACCAGCAAAGAAATCCAGTTGCGCAGCAGACGAGGCGCGACTCTTGCTGCGTGCCGTTGGCCTGTCGTCGTCTGAGGCACAGGACGATGAGTCGGAAGCGGACAGGTAGGCGCGCCCGTCACTGTTTGTTTGTCAGTATGGCTCTGATCTAACAGGTTGTCTTGGCTGTTACTTACATCTCAGAGTCCCAAGGGAAGTCATCATCGTGAAGGGAGTAGATTGGAGAAGGCGGCAAGTCGGGATCTGAGTCCGAGTCGTAGTTTGAGACTGGCGCGAAGGGGTTTAGCGGAGGGCGCCGGTGCCTTATGGTAGTGCTGTCGTCGATTGAAATTTCGACAATGCCTTGCGTGAGGACTTCGATGGGAGTTTGTGGTGTGTTGGTCGGGACGACAGATTCCCCGACTAAAGCCATGGCTGCAAATAGATCGTCGGTCCGAAGTGTTTCGCCTCCGGCAATTGCAGAGGTCGGCTTGTTATCTCCGAATTTGCTTTGCTGACTTGTCTGAGCAGGCTCAGGTGCCGATGTGTTGACCGTCTCGACATTCTCTGAAGTCCCAATGTCGCTGAGAGGTGTGATATCACCTTTGTCTGAGCCACTCTCATTGGCACCCGCAGAGACACGGCCATCATCTTTCTGGCCTTCACCTGTCCGCTCATTATCGGCAATTCTTTTCACATTCTCCTCATCCACCCGACGTCGTTCTTCAAGTCCAACGTCAAGAGCTGCACGCTCCTGCTTCTCTTCCTCCTTCTTCCTCTCCACTTTCGCTTTACGCTTCTTTCGCCTCTCTCGCTCCTTCTCCAATGAGATTTTCCTCTTCTCGTTGAGCGCGTCTGTGATCCTCTTTTTCCTCAGCCTTTCTTTCGCGCGATTCTTCATATTAACTTCTCGCGAGCGTTTCGAAAGGTCCTTCGCTTGTTCGCGATCATCCAGCTTTCTCCGACGCTCGTGGTTTCTTTCAAAATCTCGCAGATTGCCCTTGGACTGCGCGTAATCGAATTTGCGGCCGACGTCCAACAGCTTCTCTTTCCTGTCGACGGCATACTTCTCGATTGCCTCGGCCGATGTAGTTGTTCCAATTCGCACGGCAGTGACTTTGAAGATTACGCTATACTTGCCAGGCTCCACGTCGTCCAGCTCAGCGGATACTGATCGCGTGTGCACCGCGCCATTGCCGGAGTTGTGCATTGAGCGGAAAAGATACGTGTCCGAACCCTCCTTGTACACGCGGAAATGCAGAGAGTAAAAGTAGCGACCCGCAAGACCGTAGAAGTACCTGTTGTCTGGCTGAGAGAGCACGACGACCAATGGACCACGTTCTGTGACAGTGATCTCGAACTTGGTGTCGAGGTAGTCGACAGTCCAGGGCACATCCACACATGTCCATTGTTGTGCGACTTTCCAGTCTTTGTTGAACAGCCTGACTCGATTGATGTGTGGGAACTCTTTGAGGAAGTCCTTGTATGAGATCCAGAAGATGCCGTCGTCGCCGAAGGTGTGGTCCAGCTTCATCATCAGCTGTGGTGTCCACATTTTGCTACCGTCGCCCCTGGACACAAGTCAGAATTCATTGTGATACAGCGGTATTCCTACCAAAGCCCAGGACAACACGGCTAAATTTTTTGATGCGAAATGACTTACCAATCTCCTTCCCATTCCGTCTCACCCCACGGGTTCCGGAGTTTCAACAACCTAAGATCACCCTCCTCGTATGTCCGCAACACCGTATACGCATGGCCGCCAACAAAACCCCGTGAAGGCACAGCCCTCGTGCCACCACCAAACAGATACTTCTCATTCACCTGACTCAACTGCTCCTTCCAGAATCTGTCCTTGTCCATGATATCCTCCGGATTGATCACGGTAGCCACGCCACCAGTAAGATCCTCAATCCCTTCACTTGCAGAACCGCCTTCGATCGAGCAGTAATCGCCGTGGGCTTTCGCGTATGCTTTCTCGATCAGTGGCAGCCACGTCTCGTCGGACTTGCAATGCGAGAAATACAAGGCTTCACCGCCGCGCTGGAGAGTGTTCTTGAGCTTGTCTGCATCATGGTGTAGACTCGTGCCTTCCTTCTTGTCGCGGTCCCAGTCTCGCACAACGCTCAAGTTGTCGTCGTCGCCGACGCGCATGTACAGCTTGTCGTCGATGACCTCGTATACCCACTCGCCATCTGGTCGAAATGGTCAGCTCAAATTCCAGCTTCTTGGTTACGAGATTCAGAGATACCTCTGAAGAACACAAACCCATAAACCCCAACCTTCTCATCCCTCGCCACACAAACATCCTCGATCAACTCCTTCTTCGCACTAATAGCCATCAACGCCGCCAAAAACCAACAATCCCCTCCATTCCCCTGATGCACATCCGAAGCCGTAGCCCCATCGATAAAGAATTGCGGCTTGTCGAAAATATCCTCAACCCGCTTAATCCACGGCGGCGCATCCACATTGTCCACAGCCCCAGGAAACCCTCCCCCCAAACTCTGGAAGCAGTACTGATTGCTCTCCGGATTGAAGCAAGCGTCGCGGTACTTCTGGTTCAGACGCTTGCATTCCTCGACGATAGCGGCGACTTTGGCTTTGCACTCGGTCGTAGCTTGCTCCCAGGATTTCGCGGCGTTTTCTTCAACTTTGAGGCCTTCGGAGGATGGGCCTGCGGCTACTGAAGCTTTTTCCTCTGCGACTTTGCGGGCTGCGCGGGAGACTCGTTTGGCTCGCTTTGGTTGGACGGCGAGGAAGCGATCCCAGGCGTGGTAGAAGTAGTCGGTTCTGCGGCCGAGGCGGCCTGGGGTTGGGAGATCGAGGATGTCTACGGGTGGTGGTGGTGGGCGGGGGTCCCTGATGATTCTTACTGGAAATGGGACAGGCTGAGGAGGTGGAGGGTCTGGATCTGACATGGAAGAACGGATGGTCACGAAGCCTGTCTTCATGATTTTGGATCAGGCTGTGATGAGGTGTTGGAGTATTGACTGGTCGTCGACAAGACGGGAAAACGAATAGCATGCAATGAGCTAGCAGGTAGCAAACGAAGACAAAGAAATGTTTCGGGGAGCACATGAGATATCCTAGGCGGTTTGGCGCGGCTGCGCAAAGGTGTCACTGCTCACATGCAGTGTTTGCCGTCAAGCTACAAGACAACTGCGTGGCGGCGAGCTGCAGAGCAAGGCCAGGGTTCCCATTCGAGCGCAGCGTCTTCTGCTATAGCCCATTCCCATGTACAGACAAGGCTGTGGTCAGCCAGAGAGTGCAGGTGGTGCCTGCTAAGGCGGAGCATCACGGTTGGCGTGCAGGTGTGGACTCATCATGCTGCGAGTTCTCTCACAACCGGTGAAGATGGTGGAGGGCTCAGCAGGTCGCAACGTAAGTGGTGGCGTGCCGCTAGCAAGGTGAGGCTGACTGCACAGTGTGTAGCATGAACAGCTATGGATGGTGGGGTTCTCCGGAGCAGCTTACCAGTTTGCATCGGCCTTGGTGGTGAGCGAGCGATGGCGAGGCTGCATACCTACTTGTATACCAAAGGCGTCCAGATGATCTCTGGGTAGGTGGGTCTCATGCCCAGACAGCGTAGGCAGATACAGCGTGCCATGCTTTACTAAAGAGAGCCAGCTGCAGTACGAGAGCTTGTCATTCGTGCTTGCTTGTCTGGATCATTGTTGAGATGTTGTCGAGGTGTAGTACGACACGAGCGACGGCCACCAAGTGTTCGCTACGTAAGCACGCCCAAGTATGATCAACTCGGGCAGGGATATATCCGGCAGTGTTGAGAGGTGAGGTCGAATAAGGTGGTGGGATTTGTCTTGACAGAAGACCAAGGGGCAAAGCGCAATTCTTTGGCAACGCGAGAGATTGATGGCCTCACTGTCTGGCCTCAAAGTCTGCATTGCTTGCCTTGCAGCTGAGAGGCCACTATGAAGTTTGAACTTAGAGCTCGTTACCTTTCCAATGCGAACCCCTTTAGCTAGCAAAACCTTGTTCACACATCAAGTCATTGACCATATTTCTAAGGCATTCTTTTCACACAAGCACGACGAGTCATTCCTCTGATCTGCTTGCATGCGAGTCAGTAAAGCGGTGCTAGGAGATAGAAAGCACGTCACAGGAGAAGTCCAGGCGTCCATCCTCCATGACAATAACAATAACGATAACAATAACAATAACAATAACAACGCGTCACCACACGCTTTGAATGGAAGCTTCCACAAGAATTGCTTGCATGGAATAGTTATTAGCAGCAGCTATTGATATGATCTCGATACCACGCCACGCCACCGGAGCAACCTCTGCGAACCTCGGACAGCGAACGGAACTACACCACGACCACCACAATAGTGAGTGCCTCCCTGTCCATGCCCACTCATCGGGCCGTGGAGTACACATCTCGTAGGCCAGCCGGTTTCGAAAGGACAGCCTCCCGCTACATATACATACACCTATATCGCAATTGTATAAGAGAATCCCGTCGGCCGGGCGTCCGAATCGACCGGCCATCCAGTAGCAGTATGTCATAGCAGCTCTTCCGTCTCAGCAGTCAGGAGACCTTGACACGCGCTTCTTCACAATCGCATAAACCCCGTGACTGCCAAGAAAGAATTGATTCGTGCGTGTGGGAAGGCCCCGATCACACCACCACTCACATGTCCGACACGCCGCCACCCTTCCTCCTGCATGGAGGACGCAAGAATGCAAGCTATCAGCGGGGCGCTGCAGATAGGCCGGAGGTATAATCCTTCTATTGGTGAGATGGGAATACCGTGTTTTGGGCTCATGATTACCATCATGCTCGCACGAGCGTTCGCACTGTTGTCGTTCGTGGTTCGGCGTGCGGTTGGTGGGTGGGAAGACTTTGGTTCATGTTTGTTGCAGATGCTGTTTCTGCTGCTGCTGCTGCTGCTGGACCGTTGAGACGGTTTGTGCGAACGTGCGAACGAAGCGCCAGCCACTATTGTTCACTACTGCATTCTCGTACAGCGATGCTAAGGCATGATGCAGTTTAGCCTCACCTAACGTGCAGAATTTTTTTTGGCAGCTGCTGTACTGGCTAGTTGAAATAGCTACGGCTCATCATCTGCATACTCGTGGATGCGATATCAGATCGCCCAGTCTTTGGCGATTGCTAGGGCCTGGCGATCAACCGCAGCCACGGCTCATGTGGCGCTGGGATGGGAAGGATAGGCTTCGACAGGGCAGATGGAAAACTGTCCGAATGAGGCCATCACACTGCGGGGCTTCTATTTCTATATGATATGGGAATCCTTCTGGGCCAGAGAATCGGCATAGTGATGTATAACGAGTTTCCTTTGATGATGCAAGCTGCTCCTGTCGAGACTGGCCCAGGTCGCCGCACGAATGCGACGTAGCGTGTTTCCACGGACATGGGTGTATATGCTCTTCAGACGCAGTCAGGGCATGAGCAGCCTGATTGCAGCGAGCGCATGTGCATACGTACGCACACAGAAGGGCCGGAAAAACAGGCGCAGGTACCGCAGTATCGGGCCTTGCAGAATGAGCAGGCTGTATCTGTTTGTCTGCATTCACCATCTCGTACATACTGAAGGCTTGTGTCTGAGCACAGCCATCTACATCCATCTTCCAGTGCTGTCGAGCCTGCCCCCGGTCCCTTGATTCAGTCGGTCGGCTCAACCGCGTGAGATAGAAGTCGTAGCAGAGCGTAGCAGAGCGTAGCGTGTCGGTAGTGCTGGACTAGCCGATAGATCCCCAGGACCGGGAGCACGAACTCGACATGGCGTGTGCCAGCCCCCTGTCTCCTCAAGGCCAGCGCTGGTCCCTGAAGTGAGACCTCGAGCCCTCTCTCTCTCCGCAAGACAGACACACCAGAGGCTCCAACACAGGACTGACTGACACCATCACCACCACCGCCGCCGCCACCGCTCATCTCTTCCCGCCCGCTGCACCAGCCCTGCGCGAACGCCTATATCGTCGCTCTGCTATTTGCGCCGCGTGCTGCGTCCACCACGTACTGCTTGCATACTGTGCCCGCCTATTGTCTCCGCGGCCCGCCCTGCCTGCATCTCCGTTTCCAGTATTCTCTCTTCCTTGCCAGGGATAGCAGAGCGCACTGCAACAACACCACCACCCCATCGATCCCAGGAAAGGACACTGCTGCATCACTGCCCGGACACCACATCTACCATATCGCCACGGGAAGAAGCATTGCTGAGACGACACGAAACGAGACGATACGAAACCCTTGAATCCACCCGCGATCCACACCGACACGCACGACACCTCGAGACCTCGACACTTGGCCGCCCGACGCAGAACACAGTACAACAACACCAATTGAATCACACCGGAAACCGGAAATTTAACGCTATGGACGTTGTTGCGCCGCGCAGTGGCACTTGATCTGGTCGCACGACAGCTCGGAAGGCTGCAGTCGCACAAGCGATCGAGGAATCGCGCTCACTGGCTGCCGACAAACAAACTCCACCCGCAAACATCACTCTGTGTAGCAGAACATTTCTCGAATCAGGCCCTTTGCGCTTATACCCCTGCCTCTGGTGCATGAATTAAGAGTGCGCGCAACGTGTTTAGGTGCTTCCGCTGTAGGGCTGCAGAAGAGGCGCGTGGTTCAAGACGGCTATACCTCTGCTTCTGGTCTCGAGAGCAGAAGCTATGATGCATGGAAGCAACGCATCTGTTTCAGCGCCAGGCAATCCAGCCAGCGCCTCCCCGGCCAAACGCCACTCCTCACGTCCCAAATCTGCGTCCGGCTCCACGATCAAGCGCGCGGCATCTCTCAGCTCTCCCGGTGACAGCGCACGCAACGCTGTGCTCCCGATGGGCTCACAGAGTCCCGGTGACTTGTCGCTCATTGCACTGCGCGTAGGAGGCGGAACAACACGACGACGAAGGAGTAGTGCAGTCGAGCCCTTCGACAATCCCGCAGGAGAGGGATTGGGCAACCTGAACCGATGGTCGCAGTCAACAGATGCAAGCGCACACTCGCCCGTTGCTCGCCGAAAACGTGCCAGCAGCAGTGCCGCCCTGCCCGGTCTTCACGCGCAACAAATGTCTCCTTCAAGAGTCTCCCGACAGCTCATCGACCATTCTCCCCGATCGAGCCCACAACGAAAGGCTGCTTCAGGTCCTGTAAGACAGCACGGACAGTATGAGAGCCCGGCGCGAGGACGAAGACAGGTCTCAAACCCCATCAACTCTACCATCACTTCGAAAGCCCTTCCGACTCCCTACACATCCAGACTGCACCTAAATGCAGATGATGTCGACTCTCCTTCGACCTTGTATGCTACAACACCTTCAACTTCGGGTCTTGCGACTCCCTCGACACATTCATCGTATGCCCACGATTACTTTGGAGGCGACGGCTCGCCCGGGATGGGCATGAATGGCGAGAAGCTATCAGCAGGTCGGAACGCAACGGCAACAGGGCCTCCCTTGAACTACTCCCGCATGCCACGTTCCGAGGCACTCCAGGAATCGGCACACAGAAGGAGGCAATCTGAGATGTTCGGTGGAGCGGATGTCGACACACATTCCGGGACTGCCATGAGTTCCACGCACGGCGCTGGTGAACGACGGCCACGAACAAGAGAAAGGACGGAGAAAGACAAAAAGGCAATGCTGTCCAAAGCTTTACAAAAGGCAAACACTGCGGTGCTGCTGGACAATGCACAGAACTTCGAAGCGGCGCTGGAGGCTTACAGTGATGCCTGCCGATTGCTACAGCAAGTAATGGACCGCAGTTCTGGCGTTGAGGACAAACGCAAACTAGACGCCATCAAGGCCACCTACACAACAAGAATAGAAGAACTACAAGAGCTAGAAGAGAGCCGACCGTCAGCACGACTAGAAAAGGGTCTGCCGACGCGACCAATGAGTGATGACGGCAGCGTAATAAGTCCGAGAATGAGCACATCCAGTCCGGTGGAAGATTTGAGTGAAATCACCGAGGAGCCAACTGTGATTGAGACGGCACGGATGACGCGCATCGTTGATGTGCCCCAGCTTACCTACCCCTTGGCCAGTAACCGAGACAGCTTCTTCTCGAGGACTATTGCGGACGTGGAACGCGCCGGCCAGACCAGCGACGAACAACACCGATCGCCCTTCAAAGCTTCAATCAACCTTCACGATGCCATACGTCAAGATGGGGGGCTTGCTGAGCCCAATACTGCTGCCCAGCTATCGCTACCAGACAATCCACGCAACACATACATGCCCGCGCCGCTTCTTCCACGCAAACAATCTTCCCCAACTTTGGAATCAGCAAGGGATCAGAGCTGGGGCTTATTAGATCAAGAGCCTCGACAACAGGCTGATGACACCTCAAGAGATCGCGCCGAGAGCAATGCTTCGGTGTCTTGGCTAGACACTATCGACGAGTCTGGTTCGTCTGACACATCGTCTGTGCATTCACACTCGTCCAACAATGGCCTACATCGCAAGCGCCTCCGCAGTACCAGTGGCGAGACAAACCCCGAATTCGACGCAGCTTTTGATGCCGCCGTCGAAGCTGCTTACAACGAAGGCTTAGAGCCCGATTTCGATGGAAGTGACAGGCGTGAGACCATTCACGCTGATGCCCATTCAGTATCTACATTCGAGAATGTGTCGCCAATGGATGTCAGACATCCAAGTAACGGACTGAACGAAGATGATGAGGAAGAAGAGCGAATTCTGAACGAGTTCACTCAGGACTATGGCCACGGCTTCAAGTTCGATCTGGATTCAAAGTCAGCTTTGCCCAGACAATCCGATTCAAGCGGGTACTCCAGAAGCACATGGCAAAGCTCACAGGTCTCTGATCGCAACACTGCTGGATCCTCGCTATCAACAGTGCCGGAAGACTTGCTAAACGCAGGCTTTGCTGGCAAGCATGCGAGCATTGTTTCCTCTGTAAACACTGTGCGAGCCGATGGACCGCCACCAGGGCCGCCTCCCACTAGTGCTCTCCCTCGGCCGCCCAGCCCAAACGACAAGCGTCTTTCTGCGACGGTGCGAGCCAGACGTCTGTCAGGTCAGAACGCGAAACAGCTCAAGATTGAAACGTCCACGATGCAACCAGCCAGTCGCAAGCGCGCGTCGACCTTCCATCACTCTCCTGGTGTTTCGATGACGGATGAAGAGCAGCGCAACAGGATCTTCGGCAGTGATGTACTGATTGGAGCTCCTCTCGAGCCTTCAACGTCGGATCCTGAACACGAACAAATCCTCAGGTCGCCACCCTCGATCGATCTCACATTACATATGCCCAATGATGTCAGTGTCTCGAGAGCAGGTTCAGTCCGGGTCAATAATTCAATGGATCATCCCAGCGAGCTTCGGCCCATCAAGTCCAACCCTTTCCGAAGAAACAAGTCTTCAATCAGTCTGAAAGATCATCAATTGAAAGAGGACTCTGATCACACGGTCTCGACACCGATGAGTGCCACATTTGCCAATCTGCGGACTAAGCGCAGTTTGGAGCCTCTGACGTCCCAGCGTACAAATTTCCCCGCGCAGCCCAGTGATGGTCATGTAAACGGGACGTACCTCTTTGATACGGCGTTGGCGGTCTCTCATGCCCCTGCATCACCAAGAAGTCAAACGGAGACCTCCCAGCCTGCTGGCCTCGAGCCTTGTCCAGAATCGTCTCTCTTGCGTCCGTTCTGGCTCATGCGTGCGATAGGCTCGACGATCACTCACCCCCGTGGTGGCTTTGTCACTTCGCGCTTGTTTGTACCCCGTGATGTCTGGCAGACCCGTGGCGTCAAGCTTAAGTCGCTCGACGAGAAAGTTGCAAACTGTGACCTTCTTACTGCCGCTCTTGGACGCATTGCAGGTGTCGACACCTATGACGCTGATGCGGTAATGGAAGAACTACAAGGCTTTGAAGAAGTCATGGAGCGCGTACAGGCGACCTTCACAAAGAAGCTTGGTTCCGACGTAGGCGTTCACGGTGCTATGTCCATGTTTAGAGATGCGACTACTGCGAGCGGTAACGGAAATGCGAGCACATCCAACACAGATGCAGCTAGCGGTACAACAGACAAGGCTGCAAAGTCAAACTCTGGCAAATCTTACCTCTCTTCCTGGCGCAAACTCCGCAGCAAGAGCTCAGGCACGCCGCTATCCGCACTCAACAATTCGTCCAAGATCAACGTCGGCGCGAGCGCCGTGGGCGACAAAGGAGAGCCATATACCATGGCTTCGGTGCCCATGACGAACTTCATTCCGGTCGAGCGCAGAGGCCAAAAGGCCGCGCCAAACCTCAAGGCTATGGCCTTTGAGGGACCGCAGAAGGAGTACATGGGCAGCCTTGCACGTTTGGTGCAAGGCATCAGCATTCTTGGTAAGTCCATTTTCCCCATCACACTTCACTTGCAGTTCTTTTGTCATTGCGAAACTCGCGTACGTCCCTACAGTGCAGTGCCACTGGCTCGCGCGCGTCTGCCCGGCAGCAATTACCTCTTTAGACTTGCCGCCGAGCCTTTCCCCGGCGTCACTTTCTATAAGCAGGCATATCCTGGTCTCGCGTGCTTACGCTCGCTTGCACGCTGGCACCAGCCCTCTAAGGGCAGATGTAACGTGTTTGTTCACCGCGTGCATCGTCGCAAGCAAGCAGAGCAAGAACGAAGCGAATGAAACGATCACTGATCAGCGCGCAATGCTCGCTTAACACACGGCTTCGCTTCATCGCGATACACCCACCACCCCACATGCCCGCACACAAAGTTTGGATCCTTTGTGGGATCTGCGCCCCTCCCTCCGAACCGAGCCGTTGTCGCTTCTTGCCCTAACGCTTGCGATCACACCCCAATACCACTTCATTAAAAACAACACGAACTCACATGCATAGAATCCTCCGAGAAAACATCCGCTAATGAGATCATCTTTCGCAGATCAAATTGCCCGCCAAGTCGAAGACCCAGGCCTCAAGCACTCGTCGCAGACGCACGTCGGCCTCGAGCTGAGCATCCGGCACGCGGCGGAGTTTTTCGCTTTCTTCGTGTGTCGCTTTATCTTGACTGACCTAGGCTTGTTGATGGACAAGTTTGTCAAGAGAGGTACGGAGTGGGCGCTCGCTTAGGGCGTGCAAGCTGTTGCAATGATAGGTGGTTTGTTCTTGTTGCGATCATAGCAATGGAAAAGAGTGAACCGCAAGGGGAGGATATCTCACAAACGAAAGAGACGAGGTTTATTCAAGACGGGGGATTGCGGTGTTGCGATTGACATGTCTCTTTTTTTCCTTTTGCTTTTCTCTGATGTGGGTTTCTTGCGATGATATCCCTGATTGATGGCCCCGCTCGCTTCTTCATTTTTTTTTATATCGTTTCTTGCTTGGATTTCTGGGAAGAGTGTTGGATGTCCCAAGGAAGGAGGAAATATCACCGAATGTTCTCTTCGAGTGATCGAAACGTGGCAACTGAGAGGAAAGGCAAAGCGACAGATAGGGCGAGAACTTTGAGAAAGATAGATGAAACCACGAAAGAAAAAAGACGTTTCTTCGATGACAAGCGAATTCAAGTTTTTGCGATTACATGCTTAAATGTGCTCATGCGTGAGACTTGGTGTCAAATTTCGAGTGAGAGCGTTGGGTGTTTCAGCTTAGCGAGGAGGATTTCTGAGGCCGGCTTCGTTTCGACCTTGAATCAAGAAACGTGGAGATCAAAATTAGGAGGATTATCTAAATTATGCTATGCTACGCAAGTCTACGGGAGACTGCTACCGCTTCGGTATGAACTTTGTTTCCCTTTTCTCCGAGAGATGATCGAAAGTCGCGAACACGTCGGGCGGAGTAATGACAAGCGGCACGGCGCTAGGAGGTATGTTTTCCTGGCGACGGCACGGCGTTTGATGGATCGTGTCGCGGGTCGTTGTGCGAGTTTGGAGTGTCCGACTCTGCGGCCGCCAGGAGGACTTGGGATTGCAGTCGACGCCAGAGATACCGCCGATAAGATACCGCTGAAAGCAGGTTTGGTGGTTGCCTTGGCGAGTTGAATGATATACGCCAATTTCCCGAGAGTGCAAGGACGTGTGTATTCGACAACAGTAGGGCGCCAGCGCCGGGTACTGGAGTCGATGGAAATACGGGTATCGATGGATTACGTCGTGGCGTTCGTTGGAGTCGTGTTCGTGAGGGGTTTCTTGTTGGTCGCGCAGCGTTGATCGCAGCGCTGGCTCAGAGTGGTATGGTATGTATGCTCGGATGGGAGTCGTATGTGGAGTATACATCACACATTATGTGTGTTGTCGATGGGTGAGTCGAAAGAGAATCGACGGGATTTCAACCGGTCCTTGAGCGTTGCATGCTTTTCATCAGGGCATCTTTGCAGGCTGGATGACCGCAGGCAACTCGTTGAAGGGCTTGGTAGCGTTGGATGTCGTTGGATATGCCTTGGAGGAATGATTGATACATGATTGAGGAGGATGGGCTGGTGGTATTCGATTTCGTGTTGATATTGGGCTTGTTGCCATTGGCATAGTAAATACAGAAATGGAGGTCCGTTGCCATTTTGATGAGTTGTTGGTCGATGTTGATGGTCCACGTTGATGTGAATTGAGAGACGTTCAAGTGACGGTGAGATGTTCCAATAATATTAGCAGGCGAGGATGCCAGTGAGGTACGGAGCTCGGAAGATAGCGAGATATCTTTTTGCTTCCTACCGAAGGAGCCGACCCAACCTTATATGACTCGCCTACGATGCAGTGCGCATGTTTGCGTGTGCTGACGCAGCAAATCTCGTCTACAAGGTCTTCATCAGTGTCTCGTCCAAGCGCACGTCCAAGCCCACATGGGATACGAAGGGCTGTCACGCGACCCATACGCACCTCACACCTCCCAGGATTAGTATGGAAGTGTACTCAAGTCAGTAGCTAGCGATATCCCAGGACCGCGTGTGCGGAGGTGTAGCCCTGTCGAGGGCTCTTTCTCACACTCTCACTACTCTATTTGGCTCATGGTTGAGGGTCTCGGCGCGCAGCACACCGCAGCCGACTGGCAGCCTGGTAGACATCTCGATGGGTGCATCCTCCGTGTACATTACCAGCAGGCATAGGGCCAGACGGCGGCGGCCAACCAGCTGTCAAACGTCAGGTGTTAAATCTGGGTCAGGGCTGCGCGGTGTATGAGGTGCGGCATCGCTGCGACTGCTGCTGTCTACGCGATGCGCACGCGAGCGACAGGGCTGCCGGGCTACCGAGAAGCAGGACCGGTATGGCCCGCCAGCACTCTGTCGTCGTCTGCATTTCTGCCCGGCCGGGGCGTAAGCGATGGGCCTCCGACACAGGCGAAGTGAGAAACATGATGCGCGGCCTGGATTGGGCGACAGATGAGGCTCGCAAGGTCGCAAAACGAGCATACTGCTCTTTCTCCCGTGGTGCAGCCGGCGAGCGCGACAAGGGTGCGAGGCTGGGATGCCACGCGGTGAGTGTTGGACGGAAGTTGACGTCGGAATACTACGCGTCGCCGTCTGATAGCTCACCTCGCTTGCGGCACAACAGAGGCTGTGAGGTACACCGCACTCGCACGCTGCAAAGGGCGGTCCACCGACCACACTACTTCGCAGAGGTCATTACCGAAACCTCCAATGAGCGTACATGCGATACGGAGGGCCGTCCATGGCGCATACCGCAGCGGCCGAGGAGACACAGCGCGTGCGCCGTCCTGGAGCATACAGTATCTCGGTAGCGAGGCAGGACAAGGCGACTAAGGATGATCACCAAACGGTTTTGGTGGCTTTGGCCTGGAGAAGAAGGGCAGGGCCAGCCAGAGCAGCCACCAAGCAATCCTTTCGAGAAGCCTTCCTGCGCCCGGATCGACGAACCCTACTGTGAGCATTGTGCCCTTGGGGCAAGGTGGGATCAAACATTAGATTGAAACCTCATCAAGATCCAGACACTGTGCTGGCCCTTCCGCACTATCTTCGTCGGCTTGCCAAATTCAGGTCTCAATATATACTACGATGCAGGGTAGAGTGCTTGTGCGATCGCTGAGGTCTACAGTAGATGAGGCGCTGTGCGCGGTGAAACATCGCTTAGCACGTTTGCTGCGATCTGCAGGCATGCGTCGTCGCTTCGGTGGGGATTGACGCCTGCAAGTAATAACACAGTAGTGACGAAGAGATGGGTATTCGTGCGCGTGATGTGGGCTTCGTAGCATGTATGGTAGCAGTGGAGAGTGGTACTCTGCATACATGTAGAGTCGAGGTTCCAGGCTCTAGCATGCACTTTAAAGGTGTTTGACGGTCAGTGCAGTTTCACTTTGATTGTGTCGACTTCTTTCCGTGACGATTTAGTGAAGCCATGACTGCAAGAAATGCAGGTGGCATTCAGTTATGGCATACGTATCAGCCGGGACGAGATGGATAAGATTACCAACAAGATGCGTGCACAAACGGCCGGGCCCTGTCTGCGCCGCTTCCGCACCACGCAACGGCGATGATCGCCTGTGAATGATAGTCGAGACTTGTAAAGGTAAGCACATGCGCACACCAAGTCGCCAACCATACCAGCGACACGCCGATACTTCTTTGCCTGCCTGACGGCTCGCTTGCGTGCCGATGTAAGCGATGCAAACGTGTGGAGCCAGCGAGAGCGTCACCTCGCATCGCCTCGTTTAAGCGTTAAGTTTTTTACCCGCCGCCCGCTTGGGAAGGCGCTCTTGATCCTCTCTCGGCGAGTTGTTATCCGAAGTGCACACAGCACAAGAGTCTTTGCGTCAAGAATGGCTTTGCTTGCGTGCAGACAACCACAGCCCTTTGGTCGGCGTGATATCGACACTGCGCCGGGCAACGCATGCCGTGAGTCGCGCAATATCAATCTTGCTCAACAACAATATATCGCCGGCCCAGTACGACTCTGCAAGGTCAAGCTAGGCTCGCTTCGTGACTTCCAACGTACGGAAACCTTGGGATGGCTCGCCGAGCACGCGCTTCGGCTATCTAGGGATGCTGATCATCGCACTCTTTACAGTGGGTCCACCCGCCATTCGGTCCTCGGCCAGTCGTCTTTGATAATCTCTCTGTGTGAATCTGTTGCTTGCGTGCCCGTTGATGTTCTCCTCGTCCTCATAGAGACCGCAGTCCTGGGCGTGACGTACTCGTGTGTGAGCTAAGGTTCGGGAAGCTTCCTCACCAACACGTGAGCGTGGTAACGCCTCCAGCACTCTTCACTCCAGTGAGGCCAGCCATTCTCGCTAACACGACTCACTCCCTGTCGCCACGCGCTTCAGCTGCTCTCCGCGACTTCATCATTGGCGGTCTGGTATAAGCGGTCGATCTCACCTCCACAGCGACGTTTGCAGACGGAGGTTACCGCAGCTGTCAACCTCCGGAGTCAGTCCTCGAGCAATCCTCGTGGAGATCTCTTATATACAGGACGACGAATTCGAACAGTCGCCGAAACGCCTCACAGACCAGACATTAGTCAGGTCCGAACCTGTGCTCCACCCCGACGCATACACCGGCCATATTTAAGCGAAAACGACAACGCGTCGACATGGTATCTTACCTGGTATTGGCCTTTGCAGGCCTTGCTGTGGCGTATGCCGTCAACACCTACCGATGCTTTGCCATAAACCTGGCTGCCGCGAGAAAATCGGGCTTGCCGTACATTTGCATGCCCGTGTACACCTTCAACAGGTTCTGGCTGACTACTCACCTGCTCTGGTTACCCATCATCAAAAAGACTTTTCCCAGCTCGTGGACCACATGGACAGAGTATGTGTCGTCACTTATCCGCTCGGCGAACAATAATATATACCGTAATATACAGCTGACACCAGCCCCACAGGTTCGCTGTCCCAGACTGGGGATGGACCCACAAGCATAGCATCTTCGACAAGTTCGGCACAGATGCCTTCATCATCGTGTCTCCAGGCAGGAATCTGGTGTCTATAGCAGACGCGGAGGCAATCTCTCAAATCACTACTCGTCGCGTCGACTTCCCCAAGCCCATTGACCTGTATGGCTCACTGGACATCTTTGGCAAGAATGTCGTCTCTACAGAGGGCTCCATCTGGAGGCACCACCGCAAGATCTGTAGCCCGCCTTTCACGGAGCGCAACAATCGTGTCGTGTGGCAAGAGTCTCTGCACCAGGCCAAGTCCATGATGGCTGGCTGGATGGGACCAGATCAGAAAGTCAGCAAATCGCTTTACGACGTATCTGACCAAGCCATGCGTCTAAGTCTGCACGTGATTTCTCGTGCAGGTTTCGGTGTCCGCCTCACCTGGCCTCACGAAGATGAGGGTATTCAGGAAGCTCCCGAAGGCCACAAGATGACATTCAAGGATGCTCTGACCGAGCTTCTAGAGAATCTACTTGTGGTACTCATCGTGCCCAAGTGGATGATGAAGTGGGTGCCTAACAAAAAGATGAACGAAACCTATGTAGCGTACAACGAATGGGGCCAGTACATGCGTGAAATGTACATCAAGAAGCGAGGCGAAGTCGAAAGTGGTGAGGCTGGCGATGGCATGGATTTGATGGGCGCGCTGGTCAGAGGCGCTGGCTACTCTGCTGACACCAAACTCGATTTGCCACCATCTTCACCTGGCTTCGCAGAGAAGAATGCAGGTGGCCCGTCTCCCTCCAAGCCTATCTTCAGCGAAGAAGAGATCCTCGGCAACGCCTTCGTTTTCATCCTCGCCGGCCACGAGACTGCCGCCAACACCATCCACTTCGCTTGCATGTTCCTTGCAATGCACCCCTCCTCTCAGCGTCGCCTGCAGCAAGATCTAGACGCCCTTCTCGGCGACCGGCCCAGCGAAGAATGGGACTACGATGAGGACGTTCCCAAGCTCTTCGGCAACATGTGCGGCGCCGTCATGAACGAAGAACTCCGCGTCCTGCCGCCCGTCGTCGGCATCCCCAAAACCACCGCTCTCGACCACGCCCAGGGCCTCAACATCGGCGGCCAACCCTACACCATCCCGGAAAACAGCTTCATCAGCCTCAGCACCGCAGGCGCGCACCGCAACCCCAAATTCTGGCCGCACACCTCGCTTGACGACCTCAACAACTTCCGCCCTGAGCGCTGGCTCGTCGATGAAAACACCAGCAAATCCGCCACTGTCGAAGACGAACCCACCGAGCCCGGTCCAGACGCCGACGGCCCAGACACGCGCTCCGACACCTCCTCAACCCTCTTCCGCCCAATCAAGGGTTCATACGTCCCCTTCTCAGACGGCTACCGCAGCTGCATCGGCAGACGCTTCGCGCAGGTCGAAATCCTCGCCGTCTTGGCAGTTATTTTCAAGACTTGGTCTGTCGAGCTGGACGTCAGCATGTTCCTGAAAGACGGTGAGACGGAAGAGACTTTGAGCGACGAGAGGAAGAAGGAAGTCTGGAAGCTTGCGGACGAGAGGACGAGAGAGCTGATGAGGACTGGCATGGGCACGATTGTGACCATTCAGCTGCGCAAGGGCAAGGTGCCGATGAAGTTTGTTAAGAGAGGCAGTGAGAGGTTTTCTCCTGAGCTTGTTGGGAAGTGAGACAGCCTGGTACAGAACTGTGTGTGTAGCTGCTGGATTTGGGTTTTCCAATTGGGAACGGGCGGATCGTTTGCTCTTACTTGCGAAGGCATATGTACACAAGACGAGAAGAATGCCATGAATGATGAAGATATAAGCCTTTCTGGTCATGGTTACGATACGTGATGTCCGAACTTCATAATGTGAAGAGTCTATTATTATGTCCCCTTGAAGTAAAGGTGCTGCAGTGCCTGTGACTTGGATTAGTAAAGGGTAAGCGAGGGGGATCAGTGTAACATACCTCTGCTGCAGTGAGTCTATCCGCGCTCTCGTAAACCACCAGCTTTCTAATCAAGTCGCGATCTTCGCCCTGGACATCAGGCAGAATCTCTTCCCATGCCTTGCTAGGATACTCTGTGAATCTCATCTTGCCCCAGTCTGGGAGTGATTTTGCCTCCTAGATCGCAACGTCAGCTTACTTGCGACTACCATACAAGGATAACAAAGACAAAACATACCGGCCAAACCTCGAGATTCGGCGTCCCAAGAGTCTCAAATATACTCTTGATAAGCGCCAATTCGCTGCCCAAATCTCCAGAATCGAACAGTGTCTGCTTGCCCAGACTCAGCACTTGTGCTACTACGCAGCCTGCAGCCCACATGTCTAGTTTCGTCCCATAGTCCTGCTTCCCGAACAACAGCTCTGGAGAACGGTAGCTAGTAGTGCCGACTTCGAGGTGCTTGGTAGTTGCTGATTCGGAAGCAGGGTCGGTAGCTGACCATGCAGTGCCGAGATCAGCTATGTAGGCTGGTCCGCGAAGAGTTGACAAGAGGATGTTGGAGGGCTTGATGTCGCGATGGATGATGCCTTGGGAGTGGAGGTATGCAAGGCCGGCGAAGAGGGAGTGGAGGATGGCTTTTTTGGATTGCTCCGGGAGCTGGTCTTTGTGGAGTAAAGTGCCGAGATCATAGGGCATGAATGGGAAGACGAGGACAAAACGGTCGTGCTGCTGGAAGGAGTTGAGAAGAGGAATGATGTTGGAGCCTTTTGCGGCTTGCAGAATCCGGGCTTCTCGCACGGAGTCGTGGGGAGCGGTCATCATCGCTGGTGTGGTGACTTTTAGGGCCACGATGGTGCCATTCTCGGGATCTTTGGCTTGGTAGATGTCAGAAGAGACCCCGTCTTTCCAATGGTTTGCGTTGACGTATCGACCGATCTGGGTGCCGTGCTTTGGTAAGTCCATTTCAGGTTCGGCGATCTTTTCCTCTACTTCCTCCAATTGGTGTGAAGCTGAGGCTAAGAGACGTCCGATAGCTTTTGCGCAGTTTGTGTGGTACTCCGACTGTGAGAGCAATGTCAAGATCGATCATATACAGTAAGGCCGAGTCAAATCGTACCGGCGACGATGAGTTCTTGCGGCATGTTGTCTCCTCGAGTTTGGCGTTTTTAGTAGCCTCTGACGACTCACTGCCAGGATTGGCTTCTTGATATGCTTTTGCACTGTTGAATGTCAACACAATGTGTTCTGGAGACTATCGTTCCTTAGGACACTTACGTGCATTTTTGATATGACAGAAAGTCGATCAGAGAAGGTGAGCTGCTTCTGCCAGTCTGCTTGACCGGACATTTTAAGATGTATTGACAGGAGAAAGATGAGAGTGTTGCTTGCAAACCTATAGAAGGTCCAGATCCATTGTAACGAGCTACTGCAAATCACATAATAGTGAGTGATACCGTTGCGGCCTGAGGCATGCGCAAGTGAAGTCGACGTGCTGTGTCGTACGCATCAGGCCCAGATGTGCAACTTGGAATGACGCTCGCGGTACAGATCAACGACGCGGCAGCACTTCAGCCTGGGAAGCTCCAGCTATCGAGCCCAGCAACAACATCACCAAACGCAACATCGCACTCAACACCTCCATCTCCACGAGCTCGAATACAACTCTTTTTACCTCACGATACCCGCACACACAACCACACATCACCAGCACGATGGATGCGCTCGTAGCGCAGCACTCTCGCCCTCAGCACGCCGCCGAGGGCTACTCGGAAGATGAGCTCCAACACCAGATGTCCTCCGACCTTGCACAGCCGCTGTCATTACAGTTTGCCCTTCCTCCCACCGCCTCACCCTCACAATGGCTGCGCGCCATGACCGACGACCACTCCAACCCGCAGTGTCCCATCAAGATCGCCCACGGAACCACCACCCTGGCCTTCCGCCACAAGGGCGGCATCGTTGTCGCTACAGATTCGAGAGCCACAGCAGGAGACTGGATTGCCAGTCAGACAGTGAAAAAGGTCATTGAGATCAACAGCTGCTTGCTGGGTACCATGGCCGGTGGTGCGGCGGTATGTCCATCCTACGAAGTCTCCCAACCCTGAACATCCACTAACGATTCTGCTTCAACAGGATTGCCAGTACTGGCTCGCCTACCTCGGCATGCAGTGCCGCCTTCATGAACTCCGTCACAAGCGCCGCATCTCAGTCGCCGCCGCCTCGAAGATCCTCGCCAATCTCGTCTACAGCTACAAGGGCATGGGTCTGTCCATGGGCACCATGTGCGCTGGTGTCACCCCAGAAGAAGGACCCGCACTCTACTACATCGACTCCGATGGCACACGCCTTCCCGGCAACCTCTTCTGTGTGGGTTCCGGTCAGACATTCGCATACGGTGTGCTGGACGCGGAGTACCACTACGACCTGGAGGACGATGAGGCGCTTGAGCTTGGAAAGAGAAGTATCTTGGCTGCGACACACAGAGACGCCTTCTCTGGTGGTTACATCAACCTGTACCACGTCAAGGAGGACGGATGGGTGAAGCACGGCTTCATGGACACCAACCCCATCTTCTGGGAGACGAAGCTCAAGAAGGGCGAGTTCAGCAACGTGACTGCTCAGCTGGAATAAGGGCTGTGCGAGTATTCTAGACATGAGTATGGAGTGTACATGAGCGTGGGCAACGTTCGTGAGTGTAGTACTAGAGGCTTGTTGATCATACTAGCTGATATGCTGTTAAGCAGCCTACAATTACATGCATTTGAATGAAGGTCACGATCAGGTCGTGAAAGTGAGAAAGGTAGTGCAAACCGCTGTTAGTTGAAAGAAAGAAACAACATGCTCTCGACGACCACACCGCTCGCAGTCCTGCTTTGTGGTTTCGTTGAGAATGGTTGCATGGCTGCCTGTGAAGTGTCTTTCGTTTTCGTAATTTGTTCTGCTGACACGTTGTTGAAGACAGCCCGGGCCCGAAATTCGATCATAGCGTAGTATGATGTGTGTGAAGCGTATCCGTGTTTCGCTTTGTTCTGCTGACATATCGCTTCAAGACAGCTCTGGTCCGAACTTCGATCCCAACATGCGCAATTGGCGTGCATCGTGCTCGTCTTCCCTCGCAATCGATCGCAAACCGGCTCAAACTGGAGCATACCACACGTAGGGAGACGCCAAGTTGGTCCAGAAAACGTCGTCGTTCAGGTAAGGCATCGCACGATTCTGAGAGTGCCTAACCATGGCTTTGCGGAAGATGTCCATTTGTTCACTGGTGTCGTCGTCTCTGACCCTGTCAAACACCTCTTTGGTCAAGAAGGCTTGATAGGCCTGGTTGACTTGAGGGGCCAGGTTGTCTTGATGAGGCAGTTTTGCGAAAAAATGGTTCGTGGGTTTGAAATTGTTCGATACCCGCATCTCCGTACTGGATGATAGATCGCAGATTTCCTGCCACAGGTCGGCGAGCTCCTTGAACTTCACTGTGAGGGTGATGCCTGAGTGTGTTGTGGCGATGAATCGTCCGACGTTGCAGAAGTCGATGTTTGTGAAGATGTTTGAGTTGTGGCAGTCTTGGAAGATGTCGATGAGAGACGTGCAGGGCAGCGTCGCTCCGTCTGTGAGTACGACGATGCTCTCAAGACTTGGGAAGGTGGCTGCGCAGCGAGTGAAGAGGTTGCGGAGATTGATGGTATTGAAGCTTCGTGCGAACTGGTCGCGCCACTTGGAAGCGCCGTTGAACGTGATGACGAGTCGCTTGGTGAGCGAGAGGTCGCTTGCAGCAGGTGAGTTGACATCCCGGAGCTTAAACAGCTCGATGTCGACGCTGACGATGTTTTGGGCGTAGAATACTTTGATGGCTACGGAAAGAATTTGTCAATAACTTTACCTTCAGCCAAAAAGTGGCACGACTGCATCTCAGTGGCACACGTGGGTGCTTCAGTTTCTGAAGCCGATCTGACTGGCAAATCAAAGATGTGGTATGTTAGCTTGACGAGATGTACCTCATCGGCAAGCATGACTTGTTCAGCACATGCGCCTGATGGCAAATGCCTTGTTGCGTGCCAAAGGCGAGCACGAAACACCCTATGGTTAGTATTAAGCCCATTAATGCCTCTGCTGCTGTCTCTGCTGTCCTGCGTTTGCCTCGCTGCCTGTGCCGCTGAAATTCTTCAACTTCTTCCGCTCCTCACTTACCTTCGGTGTATATAGTCTTGCATGTCGCAAGCACGCCAGTGCCGATTGGCGTATTGCCAAACATCTCATCGCCGTCGCACATCATCCAGTCTAGCTCTGGATCGCGCTCCTCGGGATTCTCATACGAGAACGGCAGCTCTCTGTCAACCCCAGTCAATTTCTTGACGAAGGGTCGGAGCTGAGTGATGTGTCTCAGCGGCACATCGTCGAAGTACAGGACGTACTCGTAGATCTTTCCTCGCAGCTCTGCTGGTAGCTTGTTGAGGAGTGGGCACGCCATTTTCGTGAGAGGAGTGGGCGTGGGTGGTGCTGCTACTGGCGGCAAAGGAGGTTTTGTGTAGTAGTTGCGACGGTGAGATGCGTGTTTGTTTGCAGTGAGATCGACGTCATGCACGGAGCTCTTTCACTTCACTCTATTCTGAACTTGCACTTTCAATGCGCGGAAACTAGTCGTGCTTTCTGAGGCGAACTATCTCAGCGCGAGCGCAGTTGCTCGGTCCCAGATCTTCAGTCATAGTACATTGGCCATCGACATACACAGCTTCAGCTACTGTCATCTCAAGGGGGGGTTATGGTTTATTCAACCCTCAAGCCTGATGGCAGTAGCTCAATGAGAGACTGAGATGGTCTTATCAGACGCCGCAAGCGTTTGCTTCGCCAGCCACAAATTGGCTCGCTCGCGACCTGTCTGTCAAGGAAGGACAAAGCAGTGTCTACGATGCTTATTTATGGTTATAATGTGTTACAAAAGGCTGTTGCAAATGCTTTGGAAGTCTTTATGTACTCTCTCTAGGCGATCCCTGCCACCCAACAAACTAAAAGCAAAAGCCTGTAACAAAAGAAATGTGGTATTCACGCTATGCTCCATCAAGTCGCTGTGAGAACGTTCAAGCATCGGCTGTATACGTGAAAGTGACTTGGTGTACCATGTCTGATCGATATGTCCTGACGGTCCTGCGCACCGGAGTCTCAGCGACCCCGGCGCTTTCGCTCGGTGCCTATGGTAAATCGCACGTCCATCGCACCAACTGTCCTGAACACTGCACAAGAACCGATTGCCATCTTTAATGTGCAGGTCGACAGCCCTGAAAGCAGAAGCCTTCATGGGTTGTTTGTGCCAGTTGGAAAAGTTTAGTGTGTTCGCAAGTTTGATCATGCTCTCTCGGGATGCACTCGGCTCTTTTTCTTCTGGGAGGCTTGATCGTCTGCACCGTTCTCTGCAGAGTCAAGCTCCGACTCAGGCTGATGCTCAAAAGGGATGAAGGCGTCTTCTTCTCCTCCAGACTCGCTGCTGCTGCTCATTTCTGAGCTGGCGTCGTTTGGTTGCGTTGTTGATGGGGCCACTTGTACACTGGAATTGTGTATACTGTCGTGAAAATATTGGATGTCCTGCAGCGCCTGCAGCGTGACTTGTCTCCGGCGCCAGACTTCGCCAATAACGGTCCAAAACTCGAAGCTACCTTCGGCGACTTCTGGGTAGCTGTCTGGCAGGTACCTGCGGTGTGCTACGTTGAATGATCGTATAGCCTCAGGATGAACTTGCCCGTCCTGTGAGTAAGGATACTCCGACCTTGCGGACTTCTCAAATCCGAGCCCTGCTTCGGCCCAGCGTTCCACCGTGTTCCTGCACTGCACCATGGTATTGATGTGTGGCTGGTTGAAATTGCGAGCAGTGACTAAGCCTACACCCCTAAAGACGACGTCGTCATGGTGTGGCGAGCTGTGCAAATAGTCCGCAAGCGCGAACAGAGATTGCACTGGCTCCTTGCAGCCGTCTGTGTAGATGTAGAGTGCGGCGTTGCGCAGCTTGGGAAAGATGGCGGGAAATCCTTCCTGGGAAAGATTGATGCCATTTTGAAACGCAGACAGTGATTTGGTGTCATCGTGCCAGCCTGTGATCTTCATCATTACCTTTCTGGCTAAGGAGAGATCGGTTGCCCGTGGCGACACAATACTCGCAGCCTCGCAGTGGTCCGCGTCAAAACAGATCGTGTTGTTTTCGTAGAAGGTCGCAATTGCTTCTTTAAAGATGAGCCTGCTCGTACACAAGAGAGCAGTATCGAGACACTGAAGGGAATCCTCGACATGATTCGATTCCGCGCCTGATTTAGTTCCAGTCTCCGGGTCGCTGCTCTGGTAGAGCTTGTTGATAAAAGGCTTCATTTTCTGGGCATGTTTGAGCGGAGTGTCGAACGTCAAGACGTACTCCCAGATGAGGTTGCGTGTTTCGGAGGCAAGCTTCTTGAGTAGTGGACAGGCCATGTTGTTCATTATTAGTTGTGCTTGTACTCGGAATTGCTGTTGTATTGGCGGTGATTGGCGATCAGTGAACGGCGCAGGCAAACGGGTGACGGTAGGGCAGGAGCGGAAGTCGCAGCCTCTGTGCGTTGTTGTGCTGAAAAAGGTCGGGTCGTATTTGTGACGCTCTCAATGCCTTCAGCGAGTCTTTGGTTGATATCTCGTGTAGGCGGGAAAGTTGTGTTCGTGAGCTGAAGTTGAGGTGCTCCAAGAAGTGATGTGATGTATTTGCGGCGCGGCGGTAGGCAGCAAGCAGAGATGTTCATATGACACCGAAGTGAAACGCAGTCAGTGACTTCAATGCTCTGCAGTCATACGTAGAGGTTCAAACACGAGCTAAATCTCATCTAACTTCACTTTCACTTCACTACTGGCTTCGTGACATAGGCTGCATCCGGGGTTGAGAGAGAGAGCAAACAAGTCAATAGACACCGGACTGTGTTGAGTATGTTAATGTCTACCTTACACCTCTTTAGTCACTGGAAAAGGCTGATTATTCCGTTGCTTGGACAAAAATAGGCCTCGGGTCGAGCTCTACGAAAGCAGAAACACCAAGAACAAAAAATCCATCCACTCACAACATTTATGTTCGCCATACATCCAAAACAGCTCGCACCTCCATTTTTTGAGTTTCTTCGCGGCGCTGGTTGTCCTTGTATCGGTTCCTGCGCCTGAGGGTTGTGGCTCGCAGAAACAGTCTTCTGCCTGCCGTGAGAATGTGGAGCAAGCTCATGCTTGGTCATTCCATGGTTACTGGTCAGCAAACTCAGGTGCGGGTGGCCACTCACGCCTGCGAATTCTCGAGAATGCATGCATTCACGCATGTCCCGTACTCGTACCCATCTTGATCCACATGTCCAAGCTCCGGTAGCTTTACCATTCTCTTGTAGACGTCGAACAGAAGTTGCGCCGTTCGTCCGTAGATGTTTTGAGAGTCCGCCCTCGAGTTTAAGTAGAGTGAACTTGCAGAGACTCCATTTGAGGCGGCAGCAGCAGCAGCAGGATTCGCAGCAGATTTGACCCAACAATCAGTGGCCTGTCTGGATTGCATGGTCAATTTGAGCCAAGGCACGCCTGTGATAGAAGCGGTGAACGAGCCCACGCCGTCAAAGTGGACGTCGTTGAAAGATTCCAAACGGCGTATGCTGTAGTAAATGACGATCAGACTCGTCAAAGGATGTGATCCCGTGTCTGCGGAGATGTGCACGCCGCACGCGCGCACGTTGGGAAAGATGGCTGAGACAGTGGTAAGAGACAGAGTCACGGCTTTGCCAAACCTGTCTTCCACTTCTGGATCCAGTACATCGTCCATCTTCACAAGGATCTGCTTGGCTAGCGAGAGATCAGTTGCGCGAGGCGAGATAAGGCTCTCAAAGGTGCACATCTCAGCATCGAAGCGAATGGTGTTGTGTTTGTAGAAGACGGCGACAGCTTCAAGGTAGATGGATTTGTTCGCAGTCAAGATAGAAGTGTTGACAAGTCGAGAATCCGTGGTGGTCTCGGTCTCAGAGCCAGTGCTGCGAGATCTTTGCGTTGGCTTAACCCCAGTGAGCTTTTCGACGAACGGCTGCATCTTCGTGACGTGTTTGAGGGGCGTTTCAAAGAACAAAATGTACTCGTATATCATGATGCGGGTCTCTGGGGCTAGCTTGTCCAGTAGGCAAGACATGGTGATTGATTGGACTGAGTTGGGTGGTCGTGATGGTGCTGGTGAGCGCAGTGAATAGCTGTGGCGCTTTATGGTCTGGGTATTTGGTCGTTGTGTAAGGTGAGCAAGTGGTGGTGGTACTGGCTTGCAAGGTGGAGAGCAGTCGACCTTGTCAGTGAGTGTAATACGGTCTAAGTAGTTGCGTGGCGTTGAAGTCGTGAGCTGAAGTGGTCACATTGTCTCACATGACGAGACCGTGGCGGCTTGGTAACTATCAGTAACTTTGTGGTGATGCTAAAGTGAAAGTCGAATGTCAATCCGTGAATTGCGTCCACTTGGGAATATTCACATCCCCATTACGAAATATGACCCCAAACCTACACAAACATGCAGCTCCAACTCCACGATGAAGCCAAAACGTACAGAAAGTACACGCCCTTGTCCGCCGCATAATGAATGCAAATGTGAATTGAAGGCTAAGCATCTTGTCGTACTTTCCTAGCCTTTCCCTCAGCTACTGTTACGCCCACAAGCAAATAAATGGCCCGTTACTCATTACTCCAATACCGACACCTTTTGTATCAAGCGGTGGGTAGCAGTCCGATGAACAGCACGGCTGGTAAAGCGTGGATCATTAGCCTCGATTTGTGGTTTAGGGTAACACCATCTGTCTTGAGACCCAGTCGATGTACTAGGAAACGTGAACGACCTGTGGGCGTCTGTAGCGTTCAAAGCTCCGTGCGGTTGTGAATAGCATCGGTTCAGAGCCTCGCATGGCGCCCTGGGTGTGCAGAAGTCCAGTCGATAGTGTTGATTTGGGTTGCTCCTGGAATTGCTCCGCTCAATACGAAGATGCCTGTTCCGCGGCCAATTTTCGCGTTTCGCTCACGCAGATGTCTACGACTGACCAGAATTCGTAGCTGTCTTGGTGAATGGCGCCCCAAGTCGCTAGCACAATAAGTGAGCGAGCACGATCGAACACGCTTTTAGCACGTCTTGCGCAGAAGCCCTGCGGGTCTGCTCGCAATTCTCGGTAGAGTGTATTTGCAGAGAGCAGGGATGGATCCGTGATCTCGGGTAGAACATTATGGGTCTGTGTTGTCCAGCATGCCGTCTTCTCTCTGCACTGCAGATGTACTTGGTGGATCGAATCCCTTGAAGACAACAGCTATTGAGCATAGCCCATCAAATGACGTGCGACCCGCAGGTGAGCCACGCATGAAGTCAACCAGAGGGAAGAAGCTCATCACAGGTGCATGTATGTACACACTGCCGGAGCGAAACTTGGGGAAGACGATTCTGAAAAGCCCAAAAGCAATTTTGACAGCATGGCCGAATCCGAGACCAAATCGCTCGCCAGGTCCCACAGCGTCACAGCCGTTTTCCAGGTCGATCTTTGTTATGACCTGCGTAGCCAATGAGAGATCTGTTGCACGAGCTGATCTGAGAGCTTTGTAATTGCAGAACCGGAGATCGACGGTGATGATGTTTCTCTTTTAAAACACAGCGGTCGCTTCCGTGTAAATGAGCTTGTTTGCGGCCAAGATAGACGTACCAGGCGGGGTGGCTCGAGCTTGCCTGTCACCTTTATGCTTTTTGGCAAGTCGGCATCCTCCCCTTCATACTCGTCCTCTGTATCGGAGCTCTCTGCTGTCGAGGTGCTCTCGCCTCCAGTGAGCTTTTGGAGGAACGGACGCAGCTTCGTGGCATGCTTGACAGGCGTCTCAAATGAGAGAACATATTCATAGATCAGGTTTCAGGTCTCAGGAGCCAGCTTGTCGAGAAGTGGGCAAGGCACTTCAAGTGTGTTGGGACGAGGAAGTTCGCTCATGCTGTCAAGAAGGCGCTTGGGTGCAGGTTTGGCCTCGTCTTGTCGGTGTTCAAAATGCGTTGCTTCGGCGTTGTATGGCAAGGCAGGGAACTGCTTGCCTGAGGTTGTCGAAGCGCGGGTTGTGTCTTTGCGTGGCGTGTGCAGAGTCGTGGTCCCAGCAGGTCAAAGGGAGAGCGTCGCTTATTTAATTTATTGGTGAATCGTCGCGGTTGGTGTATCGGTGGTATGAAGTCGCAATCTCAGCGAGCCGAAGGAAGACTATCACTTTTTGGGTGTGTGAGACACGTTCTGTCTTGGAAGTGTCGCTGCGAGGTGCGCCTCAGTCGGCGTTGAGTTGAGTCGTCTAGATCGAGTGGTGTCGTGGCGGAGACACCAGAGTCACCAGAGTTGAAGAAGCCCGAGAGTCAAAAGACCAAGCAGCTGCCGCGTCTAGACTGTCCTGCAAACTGAAAAGCGATGATGCTGAAATGAAGTTCAGCCCGCGAAATGTATTTGCTGACATTCACATACATACCTAGCAAACCATAGGATTGATCTGATCTCGCTTCACTCTGCCTGCACATCTCGCAGTTCGTTCTCATCGACGAGTGGCGACTATAGATGCGGCAAGGGCGGAAAACGAAATGCATGCGAACTGTCAGCTCATCATTCACAGACATATAAATTGGAAGAGGTGAAGAAAATGCACAAGATTTCGTTTCGCTCAAGCATGCTTTCATTGTCATCTAGCGGCTCAGAGGCGTTCCGAAAAAAGAAGGGAAGCAAACATATTCTACCAACGCCGGTATACTTTCATGCCTGCCCTCCAACTAGCCTCCTCGCCACCACACCGAATGTCCTTGGACTGGGGTATCTAAGCCTCAGTCTCGAAGGCCTCGGGGAAACGGCGCATGTTGTACTCAAGGGGACCCCTGGTGCTGAGGAACTGGACGTAGGCACCGTCGACACGGACCTGGCCAGACTGGCGCTTGGCGACGTACTCCTCACGACGGAGGGGAGTGAAGCCCCAGTTCTTGGAGACGATGATCTTTTGGCGACCGGGGAACTTGTACTGGGAGCGACGGAGAGCCTCAATGACGTTGGGGCGGACTGGATTATGCGTTAGTAATCATGTGTTTGGGCGGCGAAAAGCAGGAGATATCTTACGGGCGTCGCGAGTACGGCAAGAAAGGATGATCTGGCCGATGTTGACACGGGCGACAAGGCCGTTGGGCTTGCCGAAGGCGCCACGCATACCAGTCTGAAGTCTATCGGCACCGGCGCAAGACAACATCTTGTTGATACGGACGACGTGGTAGGGGTGAGCGCGGACGCGGAGGTGGAAGGCTTCCTTTCCGGCGGTCTTCACCATGTACCTTGAATGTGTGTTAGTTTCCAGTTTCGGTGTCTCGCGTGGGATTGGCGTGTCGGTGAAACGTACTTGTTGGCGCAAATACGGGCAGCCTCGAGGGCCTCAGAGGAGACCTGCTCATACTCGTTGGAGACGAGGTGAACGCAGAGGGGGAACTCGTCGACGTTGGCCTTCTTGCGACCGAGATCGAAGATGCGAATCTTGGGGTCGGGGACACCACGGTTGAAGCGCGACTTAGGGTACGGCTATTGTCCATCACAGTCAGTGGTATGTTCTCTCGTCGTCGTTGTCCGCTTCCCTCGCCGCACGCCCCAATTCCGTCATCTTTTGCGCTCCAAGTCCTCCAGCGTTTCTCATCGGTGTGCGGCGGCAGGCAGAATATTTCGTACCTTGTTCTTGCAGTAGCGGTAACATCTCGCGGGACGACGGGCCATTTTGACGGTATTTCGGAGGGTCGATTGGCGTGGGTGAGGCGAGAGGGTGGAGGAGGCGTGGGCGTCGATATCAAGCGGCGCTCTCGCAGAAATGCCAAGGCTCGAATTGATTTCCAATCGAGGTGCGCTAGCGATCAAGCTCACGTGACTTTGAAACTTGGAAGGAGCGAATCAGACCCCGAAATCCCGAGGAAGGAACGAATCAGGGAGCTTAAGTAGTAACTGATGATGGCATTTTTGGAGCAACTATGGCTCATCTTATATCTGAGCATGATTGCTTAGAAATGCAAGGCAACTGACTGATTATGAATCTTGTGTCTAAAACACATGCAAGGTTCGACGGGTAAAGAAGGCTTTGGTCGATTCGCTCTCGTCGTTCGAGCACGCAAACTCATGAAAATTTACCGTCTACTTCCAAGATTTGCTGTGGAGGCTGTCGAGACCACAAGAGCATCTTGAAGAGCCACGCTATCTCAAGATGGTGCTATCATATCGCAAGATCTGCAATTTTCCTAGGCGCAACCTATGAGATACAAGCAATCATCCACACCGAATTGGGAACATTGGTGTGGTCGACATCTGCTTGTACAAGGTACAATATAATGCCTTCAGACATTCGTTGTGGGCATAGACGTCTCCACTTGACATATGGCGGTATCTGTACATGAAGCCTCAAAAAGTACCATGCCTGTTCCGGATTACAAGAGGTCCTCGGTGGCGATCTCATGACTCCAAGGGCATACATGCAGTGACCTTCCAATCTGTTCAGTGTGAAGGCGGTGTTTCTGCAGAAGAGCACGATGTTCCCATATGCACACCACAACTCTAAGAAAGGTGTTCACATACATTACAGTGAGACTCGTGGATTCTTTCAACTGCAGTCAAAACGTCCAGAAGGACTCTTGGATTCAAACCAAAGAAGCATGGGTATCTACGCCTATCTGTCCATCGCCCACACAAACACCGAGCGCCAGTCTTTTGCGACCTCGCTAAAGGTGTTCCGTCTGCTGACGGAGCAGGGCTGCGTCCCTTCCAGCACGCTTTGACTGCATGCTCATATCACTCGCCGGCAGGACGCATTTATGCGGTCTGGGAAGAGAGGATGTCGGAGTCACCGGCGTCGATGATGGCCATGGTGGAGCAACGGAAGAGCTTACCGCAGGCGGTACCGAGCTCAATCTGTATTACGGGAAAAGTTCAAGTCAGTCAAGGTGGTCCCTCCGAAGTCTCTCATGTTGCAGAGAGAGCTTCTTCTCAGGGCTCCAGAGTATCAATGTCCTCCAGAGCGATGATCAAAGCTCCTTCGCGAGACATGCAATTTTTTCTTTTCCTTTCTCAATCGGGTGTGAAACGTACGTTGTTGCCGGTGAAGTGGTGCACGGCGGTCTTGCCGAGCATGGAGTAGTACTCGAGCTCAGACTTGCGGAGAGGGGGGGTGTTGCCGGCGATGATAATGAGCTTGGCCTTGCCGGAGCGGAGGGCCTTGAGGGTGGACTTGTAACCAAGAGTGACCTTGCCGGACTGTTTTTGGGAGACTCGTTAGTTGGGGCAGTTTTGGTGTCGAAATTGGGCGGGCATGCGCACCTTGATAGTCAGCGCCAACTTGGCGTTGATGCTGTCAGCGGTCTTTGCTCCCTTCTTAGGTGCCATTGCGATGGTATTTGAATGGGTGAGTTGGGCGGTGGTCGAAGGTCGTCTTGGTCGTTTGGCTGCTGAAGTCGTAGGAGAGCAAGAATTCAGTCGGCGAGTGTGTGTGAGAGGGAAAGTTAGATTGTGCGGAGGTCCGAGCAATACCCTAACCCTACACTAGCGCCCGTGGGTGAGTGCCTGTGGAGACACTGAATGGTGAAGTGGAGAGAGAGAGGACTTGTTGAGCACGTGAAATCGGAGCATCTCAGGACTCGTTCAATATGGAAGATACCTCGACATATCTCAGCTAGTCGAGAAAATCCAGGTGGACTTAGTGATGCTGGTCATCCAACATATGCTACTAGACGGCACGTGATATGGCCGGTGAATGTTGAGCATCTTTCATCTGGTCGCATACATGTGGCATTCCTCAACCAACACATAGTATCCCATGATTTTTGTAGTACCATACAACACTTCCATCGCGACGATTATACGAACAATACAATACCAACATCCAGCAATAACGTTGGCACCAACACTTCCAAGCAAACAGCTGTGGCTAAGGGCTGGGCCGGGCATCTTCACGCCAACACGACGCCGCCTCATGCAGAGCGCTGGTCCCTTGTCCCTTGGTCTCCGTGAGACGGGCGGCATGTGCTTGTGCTACCTGCATATCTGCATCTCTCATCCATCGTCTATCTCACACCTTTGCACTCTGCGCGCAATACGACTACCCACCGGCGATCACATGCAACGTCAGGCATAATATTAAACCGCCAGCTCGACCTTGTCATCTTGAGGCAGCCTAATTTCCGCCAGACCGCAAGGCGAAACGGCATTAGTTCATTAGCCCGACTTCTCCCCCACGTACGCTTGTCGTCGCTAATCCACCCTCTGCCCTGTCTCTCCCACAGCGCACGCATCCTTCCTGAAGCTCGCTAGCAAAAGCCTACGCCTTGCACCGCCTCGAATCTCGCGAAATCCCTCGACCTTCTCAGCAGCATACACACTATTCTTAGCCAGCATCTTACGCCCCAGCATGCGTCGTTAGGTCAGCAGGAATCCCAAGCGCCAGTGAACGACACCCAACAATAAGCAGCCCACCGTCATCTTCTTCGGCACCGCCGTCAACACCGCAGCATGTCTTCCGCTACAGCCAAAAAGCCGCCTGTTCCAGGCACTACCACCGCCCGGAGACAATCTACAAACCCCACAACGACCACACCTTCGCGGAGCCCGTCGAGGATAAGCACGCAAAACGGAACTGGAACAGCTGCCACTCCAGGCGTCGACAGGACTCGCTCTGTTAGAGCAGGCACTCCCTTGTCAGCCAGAGCTGCTGCAAGGAAGCCAACTGCCGCCAACAACGCAGAGAGCGAAGCAAAGGCAGAGATGCAGGTCAAGTTGGAGGAGCTACAAGAGCAACTTCGGCTGGCCGAAGAGAACTCCGCCGATGTCCAGAAGCAGGCCGCCGTGCTGCAGGTCAAGCTGGACGAGGCCCTGAAGGAGCAGGGCATAATGGAAGAGAACGTGCATGAACACACCGAGCGCATTAATGATTTGGAGAACGAGAAGAAGGAGAGCTTGCGAGCTCGCCGCGAAATGGAGCAAATTTACGAAAGTGAGCGGGCAGCATTCATGAAGGAGCGGGAGGAGACACAAACAAAAGAGGAGGAGATGCAGGCATCATTGCAGCGCATGAAAGAGACTCTTGCACAGCGCGAAATGCGTGCAGGCTTGGATGACGGAAGCAAGCCAAACATGTCTCGCAACTCCAGCTTCCGGAATAGCATGTCTTCGTCGCCGAACCCAGATAATGGCCAGTTCGCACCGCCTTCCGTTCAGCGCAGCGACTCTAGCTCCAGGAACAGTTCCAAGCTGGTGATGCAAAAAGACAAGGTCATCGAAGGGTTGCGATTAGAACTGGCAGAAGCGCAAATCCGACTTGTCGAAATGGAAAACATGGGCGGTGGAAGGCTCCAAAAGATGGAAAACGACATGTACGAGGTTAAGGTCCAGAACGCTCGTTTGATGGAGGAGAACGAGAGCTTCCAGCTGCTGCTCAGCGAAAAGACTTTGAATGGGGACTTTTCTAACAGTGAGTTCCTGAGACCACAGTCAAACGCTGGTTCGCGGCCGTCGTCAAGTCACCCTACAGGGAACACGTTGGCAGATGAGCTAGGAAGCGAAGACGATTCCGATGTCAATGAAGATGTTCGCAAGCTTCAAGCTGAGCTCGCTGCCTCCAAGGATCAGAATAAGGCTCTGACGCTCTACATCAACAACATCATCTCTCGCCTTCTGCAGCACGATCAGTTCGAGCAGATTCTCGACAAGACCCCAGATCTGATGTCTGGCGCTCCTATGGCGCAAAAGAAGCTTGCACCCAATACAGAGAAAGAGCTACCTCCGCCGCCAGCAGAGAAGGATGAGCAGCCCGCCGGCTTGCTACAACGCGCTCGCAGTGTGATGGGAGGCAAGAAATCCAGACCTCAGTCTCAGATTATCACATCAGACCAGATCCCCAAGCCTAATGAGAACCCTGACACCGCACCACGGGTGTCTCTCACAGACAGGCGCAGCATCAGCGGCCACCGTCGGGCAAACTCAGAATTTGGGCCTGCCAGCGTGGTTAACAACATGTACCGTGGCCCGTCGCCCGGCTCTATGGGTCCCAGCAGCCCAGGCCTAGGCTCACCCACTGGACGACCTGTCAGCTACTTCGGCACTGCACCACTCGGCGCCCGCATGCCTTCCAACGGACGTCTTCCGTCCGGAAACAGCGTGCCCACCATTGCCGAAGTCACAGCTTCCACCCCAGGCTCAGAACTCCCCGCCGGAGCCGGCCCAACCTCAGCACCAAACTCCAACCGCTTGAGCATGCCCCCAACTTCAGATCCTCAAGACGACAGCGGAGAATCCAGCACGCCAGCTTCTCCTCCTCGCAGCGTCACTTCCAGCGGCGACCGCGAGTCTCGCGCCGGCGCCGGCGGCGGCGGCGCCATCATGATGGGCAGCAAAATGCGCCCGCTCCGCCTCGTCAAAGAGACCGAGGACGAGACTGCCGCGAAGAAGGCTGCCAACCGCGGCAGCTGGTTTGGCTGGATGAACAAGGGTGGTGCGCCGCCGGCTCCTCAGTAGGACTGGGCGGTTGTCCTCAGGGATGGAGTCTTTGGGTATTGGTAGGATGAGGATTTGATGTTCTCCCTTCTTGCTTGTTGTGATGGTCGTGGTTTGAACTGCGCTATACCCCCCTTTGGTTTGTTTGGCCGCTGTGCTTGAGGGCTGATATGCCCAGTGGTGTTGGGAGGATGACTTTCTACATTTTTTCGTCTTGTGATCTACCTTATGAGGAGTTGTTGGATGATGCCCTTTTTGGTGTGCATGTTACGGGCACACGACGACTTAGATTACCTTGAGAAGCGAGATTATGTAGCTTTCATGGTGTATCGCATTCATGTTTTTCTTCTTCTTCTTCTCCTTCTTCTTCTTCTTCTTCTTCTTCTTCTGCATGTTTTGTGTTGTGCTCTTCCATTATTGTATCACGTCGTTCGCTTCTGAGATGTCTCTAGGACACATTGCCTCGATCATTGCACGCACTTTTGTGTATACCAGATACATTGCTATTCATCAAAGAGACATGCTCTGGTATGAATGTACATATATCATATACATGTGTTGACACCAATAATGGAATGCGTACGTCACTCCAAGCCCAAGCACGTGCATCTTCACATGCCAAATGTCCCCCAAACGTCCCCGAGTGAACTCGACAACTTCATCTCCATCCCAACTGCACCAACCATTGCACACCAACAACACCCTACCATGGTCCCAAAATGTACCTCATCCCCCTTCTCCTTCCACAAACCCCTCTAACAATAAAACCAACCAGGATCGACCCCTCCACCCGCCTCCGCCGCGCAATCCAACTCAACGACCCCGTCCTCGTCGCCCGCCTCATCCGCCTCCACCCCACCCTCCTCCTCAACCCCGACTTCGCCTCCAAATCCAACACCAGCCTGCACCTCGCCGCTCTGACCGGCAGCGTCCCCATCATCACGCTCCTCGTCGCCGCCGGCCACGAGAAAGCCGAAATCTCCCGCAACGCCCTCCACGAAACGCCGCTCATGCTCGCCGCTCGCGAAGGCCACGTCCCCGCTGCGCGAGCACTCGTTGAGGCGTTCCCGCGGAGCGTGCCGATGGTTGATGCGAGGGGTTTGGATGCGCTGGCTCTCTGCGCGCAGAGTTCGAATGGGGAGAGCACGGCGCTCATACCCATCCTCCTCGCTTTGGAGCCTGGATTGGCGCACACGCGGGATGCAGACGGGAACACACCATTGCACCACGCTTCTGCGGCGGGGAACTTGAGTGCTTTGCGGATGTTGTTGAGTGCGGGCGCGAATCCGCTGGCGAAGAACGATTGCGATTGGACGCCGTTGGCGTATAGCCAGACTGTGGCGGCGGAGGTGTATTTTAAGAATCTTGTGGCGGAGTTTGAGAGGAGGAAGGTTGAGGGGATGAGGGTCGGGGAGGAGAGGGAAAGGCAGAGGGCGGCGGGGGTGAGGTTAGTTGCTGACGAGGGGGTGGTGCAGGCGCAGCAGCAGCAGGTGCAGCAGGATGAGATGGGAGCAAAGCAGTGGAGTCCAGGGCGGGCTGTGGCGAGGGAGAGGCGGGTTGAGAGGGGGCTTGGGATTGAAGGGTTGAGGATGAGGGCTGGGAGCACGGATTGACGTTGTTGAGAGTGCTTGGGTGGGAGTGTGTTCTTTCATTTTTGGTGGTTGCGAAGCTATACTATGATACCCATGATTTACTGTGTACGAGTCTGCAAGATCAGAACTTGCCCTTTGGCATCTTCTTGTCCACACCCAGCGCTTCCACGTCTTTGGGCTTGTAGTAGTGCGGCGCGACTTCTGTCAGCCATTCAGGCTGCAGCGGCATGACACTGCGCATAAATTCCTTGCTGGTCAGCACGAGCTCGTAGAAGATGACCCATTTCGGCTTGCTCTCCAGCAACACACCGCTGGGGTGCAAGTGGACGGTCATGTTGTTCTTGACGGTGCGGTACGTGTCACCCGATCTCTGCAGTCTCGCAGCATTAGGGAAGAAACCCGCAGCAATCGCTTTTTGGATAGGCTGGATGTTGGACGCTCCGCAAGACGAAAGAACGACTTCGACGCGATCGCAGAGCTTGATCAGTTGGTCACGGACATCGCGAGCGCGTGTCAGAGAGCGCTGCTGCAGGAAGTTTTCCTTTGCCCACACGTAGGAGAAGTCGCTGTCGACCCACTGATTCCAGATGTTGAGGTAGGTGAGGTGATCGCCGCCCTCTTTGATGGTGAAGCGATTACGTGCAGCATCAGCTTGCATTTTCTTGTCTTTGGGACGGTAGAAGAGGGCGCTGGCTTCTCCGAGCATGGCCACAATACTCAGGACTTCTTCTACGCAACCTTCCTTGTCGGCGGCGAGGACGGCTTTGGCGAGCATAGGGTCCGTAGGGAACTCAGCCATCTGGCGGCCAACCTTGGTTAGCTCGCCTTTGTCGTTAAGAGCGCCGAGAGCGTACAGTTGCTCCAGGGATCGGATCAGCATATCTGGTGCAGGCGGGTCCATGAAGTCGAAGGTGATCAGATCGTTGATGCCTAGAGACTTCAAAAGTAAAACCACACTGTTGAGGTTCGTACGCTGGATTTCAGGAGTGGTGCTCTCGGGGAGATCGTTGTAGTAAGCCCACTTGGTGTACAGACGGAAGGCCTTGCCAGGTTGTGTACGACCGGCACGACCTGCACGTTGGTTGGCAGACGCGCGGGAGATGGGCACAGCGACCAAGCTCTCCATATTTGTGGCAGGAGTGTATCGGTTCTCCTTCACGTAGCCTGGGTCAATTACGTACACGATGTTGTCAATCGTGAGTGATGTTTCGGCAATATTTGTCGCTAGCACAACCTTTCTGGTCTTGGGTGGAGTCGGATCGAAGATTCGTTGTTGCAGATCGGTAGGTAAGTTGGCATAGATAGGGCATATCAAAAGCTCTGGGGCAGCAGCACCCAGCTTCTTGGCCGTTTCTAGTAAAGACTGTTCTGCCTGTTCAATCTCATCTTGACCGGTCAAGAACACCAGAATATCGCCAGGCATTGGCTGTGAAAGATGAATCTGGAAGACTGTTGTAATCGCAGCGGAGAGGTAGTTGGCCTCTGGCTGCATGGAGTAGTTCATCTCAACGTCGAATGTACGGCCTGGAATGTTGAGGATTGGCGCGCCGTCGAAGAACTCGGAGAACTTTTGTGCATCAAGCGTAGCTGATGAAATCAGCAGCCTGAGATCTGGACGTCCACGTGCAATGTCCTTTACCAGGCCAAAGAGGATATCTGTGTGCAGTGTACGCTCGTGGGCCTCGTCAATCATCAAAGCACTGTAGCCGCCAAGATCAGGCTCAGTCAGGAACTCTCTCAGCAGCATACCGTCGGTCATGTATTTGAGTGCAGTCTTCTCCGATGTGGCATCCTCGAAACGGATCGAGTAGCCGACTTCGTTGCCAACCTTGACGCCTACTTCTTCGGCGACACGATTAGCAACGCTCATGGCTGCTACACGACGAGGCTGCGTGCATCCGACCTTCATGCCATTCTTGCAATAGCCGTCTTCGTACAAATACTGAGGCAGCTGAGTTGTCTTTCCAGAACCAGTCTCACCAACGATGATGAGGACTTGGTATTCCTTGACTGCATCAAGAAATTGTTGACGATACTGGTACACTGGTAAAGTCTTGCGCTTCTCCTCCATCGTCTTGGCTTTCCTCTCCGCAGCCAGGAGCTGTTGTGCCATGAGTTGCTCTTCTTTAGACTTCATCTGGTTCATTCCTCCTTTCAAGGCAGCATCCGTCACCCATTTGATTTGTTGTTCCTCGTCAAAGACGTATTCATACTCTCGTTCGTTCTGTCGCTCCGCAACGATGATCTGCGCTTTTGTCTTTGCAAGCTGCTCTCGTTCCCATTCTTCATGCTCTGTGACGAACTTCTCGCGGCCTCGTTCGTCCCTTTCGACATATCGGCTGTACAATGCATTTTCCTTCTTTCGAGTGTCCATCTTTCCTTTCTCTGTAATGTAATCGTCCGGCATCGCATAGCCGTCAACATAATCGTCGATATTTTCGCGCTCTTCAGCAAGTCGCAACGCCTCTCTGTTTCGTGCGAATTCATCCTTCTCTGCTTGCGTCAAAGCAGGATTGTTCCTTTCCTCCTCCTCTTCCTCAATGACTTGTTTCCTCAGCAGCATGAGTTCCTGTGCTGACCGCTTTTGAAGGTAGTCCTGCCGCGATCTCAACCTGAGAGCCTTCATTTCTTCCGTTGTTAGCTTTCCAGCTTGTGCTCTGCGGTCTGCGTCTGCTTGTTCACGATGTCCAGACTTGTCATCTCCGATTTTCTTCGTCGATCCGGCATCCTTGTTCCGTAAACGATGCTCAAACTCCTTCCTTTCCCTGCGGTCTCGCTCTTCCTCATCTTCTTCAGGTTCTGGTGTTCGTTCCCTTCGTGGAGGCGAAGCAGAACCATCTTCAAATC
The DNA here is from genome assembly GCA_019775565.1 of Melanodothis sp. VS III C KN 2. Lineage (NCBI taxonomy): Eukaryota > Fungi > Ascomycota > Dothideomycetes > Cladosporiales > Cladosporiaceae > Melanodothis > Melanodothis sp. VS III C KN 2. The sequence continues at coordinate 1,637 of JACWFM010000029.1, read as the reverse complement.
TTGCGCGCTTTGGAGGTGGAGATGCAAACTCTTCCTCTTCCTCTACCTCTTCCTCATCACCCCATCGGTCGTCAAAATCGCCATCTCTGCGTCGTCGTGACTTCTTGCTAGCTCTGTCCCTGCTTCTTGATCTGCGCCTTTCCTTGTCGTGTCTGTGTCTTGACTTCCTATCCTTCTCGCCGTCCACTTTCGCCTCCTTCACCATAACTTCTTCCTCCTCGGGCATGTCCACCAGCGCATACTTCTTCTTCGTCGGCTTTGGCTTTGCATTCTGAGGTGCGCTGGATCCATTGCTGGGTTTGGCGGCTCGGCTGAAGAGATCCTCGCTGAAACGTCGTAGTTCGGCGTCACCAGATTCCAGCATTCCAGAGAGCTTGTCGAATAGCATCGAAGGCGACTTTGCTGTCTTTGCTGTTTGTAGGACAAAGTCGACCATCATGTCCTCGCTGCCGCCAACCAGTTTGATGAGATTGTCCGAGACATAGGTGCGGGTGTCCATGTTGGGCGATGTGGTCGCGTCCACTTGGACAGGCGATCTCGCAGCGGTATGAGTGTGCGCCGGGTGTTGTTGCTGCTTGCTGTGCTCTGTTGTCTATGGCGTATGCTCGCGGCGAAGTTGACGACTGCACTTATACTTTTTAGGGTTAGTGCTTAACCCCGAATCGTAATGTTCAAATGGACTCCTCTGCAGTCCATTGTTACATCGCATGTCTTGTGTACATGCTATTGGTGCGATACACAGACTCTGTATGGTGTATCCATGGCTCCTAAGCTGCTGTCTTCCATCGTAATCGTAGCATTCAACATAAAATGCCATCGAGACCACCCCATGGCGTAGGATCGGCTTCCGTTAAACTTCAGACCTGACAACCGCTGGCAACTCGGCCACAAAGCTCCTCACTCGAAATCTCGAAGTAGCATCATCTTCGGACTGACCAATGAGCATCCACACTCGCAGATGATAATGATCCATCATGAGCAGTTGAGGATTGCCCTCACAGGTTGACAGTTTTTCAAGCAGGATTTAAGCATCGAGCTCCGGCCAAGTGAAACCACGAAGGCGTGTTGAAGTGAAGCAGACACAGTCGTAGGACTTGAGATAACTGATGAAGTCTGATATGATGATGACCCCTCCTTTCTTATGTGGTTGAGCTAGTATCGTCCACTGATTGCACTCATCTCTCTTAGATGTACACCGCGAAGAGGTATCCTGACAGATCAATCGATTGATCGATGTTGTAGACGTCAACACATCGATCTGTATTGCCCTTAAAATCAAGCATGTAGGCGTAACGATTGCGGTCAAGCTTGTGGGCTTTACTTCACCCCATCCCACCGCAGCACGACAGCCTCACTTGAGCCTCTTTCACTCGGTGACTGGTTGTTGCACAGGCCATCACATGCCATCTTTCTCGATTTGGCACGCTAGCAGTGACGCAGAATGCCAAGAAGAGGCCCGTGCGAAAGCCGGAGGTTGGTATAACTATTTGCGTTCTGGTCGGGCTCATCATGGCTTTTCTTCCCTTTTTCTTTTTTGGTAGCTCTCTTTGCCTTTTGGCTGTAAGTGATACCCTTCCTCCGCCGGAGAATTTCTCCTCCGCCATCTTCAGCTGCTGACAACCCTCTAGTAGATCAAG
>JACWFM010000028.1:0-147426 GCA_019775565.1 Melanodothis sp. VS III C KN 2 | reverse complement strand
ATCCGCTTAATTGCGGAGTACGTTACATGTAAGATCTCATGTAAATTATAGGGTTAGAGTTGCATCTGTCCGAAGTGAAGTACAGTATTGCAAGATGTCTCCACCAAACTTCCAAACATCACTTTGTCTTGCGTACACATATACCTGTACATACATGTAGGTACCCGGATATATGCTCTCACTCAACGCATGATACAAGGCTCAAGGGGATGAAGTATCTCAGACTGGCTTGATAAAATTTCCGGGATGCGCACGCTGTATGTAACCGCGAAAGAACCGATGCGAGACAAATCGTCGCGTTTGCCTTGCCGGTGTGTGCGCAGTGTCAAGTCTAGGATCACCAACTTGAACCTGTCGAGTAAAAGTCAATTGTCACTTCTTTCAATCCTGACGTTGCACGTGCTGCGTGACAGTTCTCTAACAGAACCCGAGTGAGCGGTCGCATTTTTTGACTTGCCCTCCTCATCATCACTCACAAAACCTCGCTCGCGGAACACGATCACAGCACCCTCACTCATAGCGTCTTCGCACCCACAGTAACCTACATAAGAATAGCATCAGAACACCATCGACGACTCGGCCCAGAGACACGAGAAATGGATCTAGTTGCATAGAATCAGCTGCAACCACAAATCCATGTAAATTTCCACGACGCATTGGCTGGCTAGTATCGCCAGCACGCATGATTTACACCAGTCTGTAAGATATGTACTCGTCACGTCATCGAAAGATCTTGTGCTGGTATACTCAGACGTGGGTAAAGAGACGTGGTCAACGACCACTGAGATGCTGTCGGTGTTATCGAACTCTCCTCATGTTATTCGCGCACCTGCATCCAGATGTGGGTGTGGAAAAGACTCACAGCAGCCAGCGAGACATGCGATCAGTCAACGTAGGAATGTAAGAACGCTGGCGAGCAAGGTCGACTAGTTCCACCGATCTGTTCTATCTCTTTGGAGGCAGACCATCCCAGTTCCCCTGGTACTCCGCGTAAGCGGCGGCGATCGTTCTATTTCCTTCTTAGGTCCCTCCAGACCTTCACCGCAAACCTCTTCAAAAACCCACTAGTCTCTATCACCGGAAGAACAACACTTATGAACGTCGACGCAAAGACCCAGATGAACGAGATCACGATCCAGCCTGTGAAGAAGCCGCGGGAGAAAATGTAGTGGGAGAAGAACATTGGTATGGGGATCTGTATTGGTGAAAGTCAGCAAGACTCCAGTTGATGGTACTTTTTGACGAAAGAGATTGGATTGGATGACTTACGAGGAAATCCATGATCAGCGTTAAGCTCACGGCTGATATATATGCAACGATCAGAGCCCGGCGTAGTTTCACGGGGTGCTCTTCGATGTCGGCGTCGGTGTTGGCTTCTTCTTCGTCTTTGGACAAGGTAGGCACGAGTGCTGCTGGAGGCGGCTGCGCGTTGACTTCGCTGATGGCTTTTGCATCTTTTTCATCGCCGCTGGCATTGGCTGAGCCCTGCTCTGCTTTGCCTTCGAGTGAGGCCTGCTCCGATTCTTGTACTGGGGCAGAAGCGAGCTCGGTCACGGGAGGGGAATTGATGCCTCGAGTAATCGCCCAGTCGAAGTTTTGAGGTTTAATCAAGGAGACCACGAGCGTGACGGTGAGTCCGGTAAAGATCGCAGCCATGTTCCCCGCAAGCGTCGAGTATTCATGTCCAGTGCTAGCGATAGTCAGCTCGCCGAAGTACTGCTGAGCCGTCACCAGCCAAGCTATGATGCCAGCGCAAAGTCCAGCGATCGGACCTGCTATCGCTCCTGCCGTAGACTGTCCAGTCCAGGTGATGGCGAAAGCTGCTGGGAAGACTGCACCACCGATCAACAGTCCCATCACCAGGAAAAGCCAGCCGAGATCCACGCCGATGGCATTCCAGATGACGGCGAAGAGACTCATGGTGAGGCCGAAGATGCAGATGCAGACCTTGCTCACGAAGATCAAACGGCTGGGAGATGCTTCGGGGTGGAAGTATGACTTATAGATGTCGAAAGTCAGGATCGACGACACTGCGATCAGCTCGGCGCTGGCGCAAGACGTGACTGCGAGGAAGAGCGACAGTAGCAGAGCTACTGCACCGTGGGTGCCCAGGAGCGCACTGGCTGAAAGCGCGGATGCCAAACCTGCTGAGATGTCGCTTTCGGAGGGCAGGTTTGGGTAGGTTGGAAATTGAGGGTGGTCAGCCAGAGCGACAGCTGCGAGACCGAGAGTGGTAGCGAAGCCGAAGGGGATAGCGAACCATGCGAGGCCGCCCATGACATATGCTTTGACTGCGGTTGTCGGGCGTGAGGCGATAGCTCTTTGCCAGTATGCCTAGTCTTGACGTCAGTGAGGTACGAGGTGTTGATGGCTGGGCAAACTCTCACCTGATCTAAGAATACTGTGCCCGAGCCCGAGCAGAGTTGGATGACGCCGAAGATCAAGGCGAAGTTGCTCTTCAGAGTAAGATAGGAGCCTTCGTGATTGCCCGCGACTGGTCTCTTGACTGCCGCCTCGTGTAGTAGGTCGTACATCCTTGAAGGGCTGCCGATGGTGTCGTTCGAGGTGTATACGTTGAACATGAAGTACATGATTATGACCATCAAGACAAGTCCGTGGCTGTAGTCGCAGAGGAAGGTAGCACGAAGGCCGCCCAGGATCACGTATGCACAAACGCCAGTCGGAATGAGGAAGACAGCGGCGTATACGTTCATTCCTGTCAAGGCTGTAACGACAGCACTTCCGCCGAGCAGTAGCTGAGAGCCGACAAGAATGTTGGTGACCAGGGCGAAGAATAAGAAGACAAGATGGGCAGCTTTGCCGTAGCGAACATAGATGATCTCGAGGTATGTGTGGCAGCGTGGCGCATTCATTTTAGTCTTGCAAGCCAGGATTGAGAACATGAGGATTTGTACTGTCGCTCCTGCAGCATACCAGAAGGGCCCTGGCCGTTGAGAGTAAGTAAGAGGTATGCAATAAAGTGATTGGAGTCCTCTCACCTGCAACACCATATCGGTATCCGACCGTGGCACTTTGTAGCAACGTAGCTGCCCACGTCCAAGCCGACACGATACCCGCCGCAATAAGTCCTGGCTTGACACTTCTAGAAGCGGTGTTGAACTCTTCGGACGTCTTTGTGTCGAAGCGTGAGTAGCGATTCTGAATCCAACTCAGGCCCATCATCATGAAGGTGAAGAAGAATCCGACGCCTAGAGCACATCAGTCAGCGAATCGCTAATGTGGGATGGTGTCTGAAGGCTTTCATCACACCTATAACCACGCCGTAGCCCACGCCCTGCCTGTCGGGTGTCAGTAGGAGTCCACGTGACGACGGTCTTCGTTCGATGCGACTTACGAGAGCATTACGCTACTCATCTTGCTTGCAATGTGAGCAGAAGATCAAGTGTGGGAAGTGATTGGAATGGGAGGCAATACAACACCAAGTTACCTTGAATCCAGCAAGCGACAATGTACTACATATATGTTTGACAGATCGACATGATCACCAAAAGCTTATGAGTCCTGCCGTAATGATAGCAGATACTATGACCATGTGAAACGCAGTCACCTCGTGGCATGCTTCTCCGTTGTGGCAGCCGCGTGCACAGCCGATTGGGAAGGTCGATCATTGAACTTGTGTGATACCTGGTAAGATATGCTGTGCACGAATGAAGTCCCCTGTTTGGTTGGCGGTAGCTAGATGCATGAATGCTGATAGGCGACCTGATAAGAGGCGCCGCCGGCGTCGGCCACGGCTTCGAAGCAGTGCGATGTGAAGCGTGACGACGATACCGGCAGCAGCAGATCCCACGGCTGGTACAATCTCATCAGTCAAGCAGTATTTTAAGATGCATTCTCGGAAGCTACGGCCTGTGGCATACTGGAAGGTGTAAAGTGAGACCGAGATAAGATGACGAGTGTGTTGTCACAAGTTTGAGGACGGAATCTATATGGCGGGTATCGCGGACTTGGAACGTGATCACATTGTCAGTCCGTCGAAAGAGACGATTTGTCGAGATGAGGCGTTGTTCAGCGGATTCGCGATGGTATGTCCAAATGTAGGTGTAGTGGGTGTGAGGATTGTCGAGAAAGCATGTGCGAAGGTGGGAGGAGCTCCGAAGAACGTAGACTTATGCTGACCCTCGAGCCTGAGGCTCTATTTGCTGCCTTGTATTGTTTTGGCCAGGATGCATGCGGGGCGCAGGGTAGACGGGTTGTGGAACTCCCGAGTTGTAGGGCTGTTCCCTCGCGTGGCTCTCGCTAGACTGATGCCCGTCTACCGCCGCCAGCCGACCTCGACACGGCCTGTGTTCTGTGTTTGGTGCTGCCCGACTCGCTGCTGTAGAACAGACGCCATACATATCCTCTCATACACATCCTCTCATACACAACACACTTTCTTCCTACCGCAGGCCATGTGAGCGCATCGCGGTGTAATTCTCGTATATCGCTTCCGTCCCATTCTTGCCTCCTGTGAGCGACTCGCGGCCTCTCGAAGCGCCCAGAGTGATCAGCGTCGTGCGCCTCGCCCAAACATCCCATATACATTTTCTGGCCGAAACATCTCACGTCTTTCTGCAAAGGAGACTCGACGGCAGCGACGTGCTGGAAGGGACAAACAAAGAGAAGGAAGATTGGCGAGCTCGTCGTGCGCGTGTTGTGAGATGACGTGAAGACTGCCCGTATAGCCAGTCCCAAGTCGCAGAGTCTGGCGCTGAGCAGAACTGCTGCTCAGAGATGAGCGCGGGCTCGCGACAACGATCTGCTAGTAACCGGAGCGTTGGCGACCTTCGACGAGAATACCTGCAAGCTCCCTCGACCTCTTATGCGGGCCAAAGCAACTTGAGTGTACCGTCTGGATACGCAGACGCCAACACCCTCCTGTACGACGCGCAAAACGATTCGGCCTATCCCAGCTTGAGACCTCGTGCGCAGACTTATGCCGACCCGGCTTTGATGCAACAGCAACATCAGCAAGCGGCGCAGTACCAGGATAGTTATAGACGGGGAACTCCAGGAACACCAGGAACCATGGCTGCGCCCAACCATTATTATGCGTCAAACATGCAGCGAGCAGCGCAAGGCTCCTACGTTCCACCCCCTCCGCCTCCTGCGATGCAGACTGCACCACCAGGTCCTAATTACCTACCTCCTCCACCGCCAGGCAGACCACCAACTAGCGGCGCGCAGCAGCATGGAGCTTGGGGACCGCCCTCTACAAGTCAACAACAAGCTCAGAATTGGCAGAGACAACAGCCATACCATCACCAGCAGCAACAGCAACAGCAGCAGCCAAACAACCCGAGCTCGAACCGTGAGCCCAGAGCATACGATCCAATGGCTTACTCCGAGTATATGTCTTTCGCGCCATTACAGGACAATCAGCCGCTTACATCTGCAACCTACGTGCCTGGAGGTGAGAGCTTTGGACCAGGAGTTGGCATCCCGCCACTATATAGCAATAGTGATTCACTACATCCACCCGCCTCGAGACCTGGCATACCACACACTCCAAGCTTCTATCGTGGTGCCTCGGGCGATTTTTCGGCGGCCGTAAGCGACCCTTCAATGTACCAGCATCAAAGGCAAGGACATGCACCGCAATCAAATTATCCTACTCAAAATGGCCAGGCAGAGTACAGCACGGCTTGGTCGGCTGTGAATCAGCCCGCAGGATATCATCTCCAGCCCACACCACCTCCCCAGTCACAGTCCCAGCCTCCTCCTCAGCAAAGCACTTATCACGCACCCCCGACACCGACATCCCGTCAAAGGAATCACAATCTGAGCATTCAACCGGCCAATGAGAAGCTGGAGCACTACTCACCCGCACACGAGACATCGCGTGGACCATTCAGCAGCCTCGCGAAACAGTCATCACACAGCGATGTTTCAAGCAACCGCGATCACTCATCGTCCGGCGAACATCCAGGTAGTCCACAAGATCTGCAGTGGCCGAAGGAACGTGTGCAAATCTGGCTTGCCGCACACGCTTTCTCGAACGAATGGCAGCTTGCTTTCGAACACCTGGACGTTCATGGCTCACAATTCTTGGACCTTGGCAGGACTGGAGGGCATCGTGATATCGGATTTCTGGCACACAAGATTCTGCCACAAGTTACACGAGAGTGTGAGTATCTAGGATTGACGCCAAACCCAGCAAGAGAGCGTGACGAGAGTCGACGCCTTCGAAAGCTCGTCAAGGAAGTCATTCAGAGTGGCGGAGCTTCTACCACTCCGGCAACCGCGGGACCTAATGGCAGCAACACAAGCTTGCCTCTCAACAATACTGTCAACACTCGACGAGGAAGCAGACCGCGGAATAGCGCCGGTGCCGAAGGGAATGTCGAAAACAGCCCCAGCACATCAAGGCAGGATGTCAACTTCCTGGGCTCTACGCCTTCCACCGCAGGAGATGACTCCCCAGGACGCGCCATGCCTCCACCGCTCAGCGGTCCGCGACACCATGGGCAGCGATCTGTCACATTGGACTCATACACGAATCATCCCAGTCGGAGCGAACATTCCAGACAAGCCCTGAGTTCTTTGGAGGGGGGTGATATCGTACGAAGACATTCCCCTGGCGTCTCAGGCGACTTCACAAAAGCCTATCCCAGTTCTCCAGCACAGAGTCCTGGTCCATCAAGTGCGAAACCTGCGGCGAGTGCGACTAGCCGATACTATAATCATTCTCGAGGCATCAGCTCAGAAACGAGCATTTCGGGTCAGGGCAACAGTATCTCACCCGGCCCCAACAGAGTTGTCTCTACACCGAGCAACCGTGACAGCGACGGCTTGTTCGCAAAACCAATCCCACAAGACAGCCGAAGACATGCCCAGGAATCATCTCGACCTCCTAACATGGATACCCCAGTCTCAGCTAAGGAGAAGGAACACAGAGGTTTGTGGTCCAAGTTCAGGCGCGACAAAAAAGCACATGATGCACATCCCAGCCCAGATGACGAACATTCTCCTGCATCACCTTATGCCTCGAAGCAAATCCCCTACGGTAGGGGAGGGCCTGCATCCTCTGACACAAGTCTAGCAGAGCGACCCGTCACCAGCCGGAGAAACATTAGCGTAGAGAGTGCCGACATCATTCCACCAGCCCAGCCCAGAGGACGGCCTTCTGCGAGAGATTCTGACAGGAAATTTGTGTTCGTCACACCAGATGGATGGAACTACAGACTCATCGATATCACGGAAGTTGATTCAGCAGATCACATGCGCACCGTGATCTGCCACAATCTCGGCATACCCGACGACCAGGAAGTCACGATACACATGACCCGCCCTGGCCAGGTCGACCATGACGACGCGTTGAACGACAACCTGCTTATGAATGCTGGCAAGCGCATTGCTGACCAGATGGGAAGTCTCAAATTGCATGTTCGCGTGCCTGGGCTTGGCTCACAGGAGCACCCTAGCTCGAACGCTGCCGTGGCTGCCAGTCCGTTCGGACTCTCCTCGTTCAAGAACCAACCTCTGGATGGAGGCATATATTCTGATGTCAATGACGGTGGTAGAAACTCACCAACCACGTCGACAATTCGTTCAGGCGAGAGCACCCTCGTTCCAGACAATGTACAGGCTCTGCGCAATCGTCTGAAGGAAGGTGATACTGAAGGCGCAGCATATGCCGACCAGTCGGCCAAGCGGCAGTCCGACATTTCCGAGCATGAGCGCTTAGCCATCCTGGACAAGAAAGCTGAGGAGTACAAGGCCGAAACTGAGCGCAAACAGCAAGCCTACCTCGCTCAGCGGAAAGCACAGATCTCTCAGGTCGGACATTTCCACGACTTTGACAAAGCGGCGCGTTCGCCATACGAGGCTGCAACACCTGCCCCGTCGAACGAACAGCTTGACCAAGAAATCAAGCCTCAGCAGCTGAGACCAATGAGACCCGCGCCGCCTGTGCCAGAACCCACGAGTACTCTCGCCAAAGCAAATAGCTTGACTGGCAGGAAGCAGGGCCAGGTTGGACGCTCGAGCTGGCCGAGGGAGCCATGGAAGCGTAACTCCAACGGTAGTATTCCGGAAGAAGATCCGAAGCGACCTGCGGGACGAGGCATTGCAGCTCTGGTTGCCAATGTCGGCTCTTACGCTGGTCTTGTCGGCGCACCCAATTCCGCGCCCCATTCTGCCCCTACGATACCTTCCGGTTTGCAAAAGGCGTCGACTCTGCCAGATCTTCGCGAGCAAGCAGCTCAACAAAGCCAAAGGTCTATGGCTACTGTTGACTTCAAACCCAACGGCCGGGCAAGCCCAAGTTCGCCGCGCAGTCCATTTACCATGTCTAGAGGTGGTCAAAACTTCAAAATACCCGAGTACACTGAAGGTCGTGAAGATGAGAAGAGTGAAGATACTCTGCGTGCTAGACCTAATCTCACCCTGCGCACTCCATCAAATCCAGCAATCAACCAGCTGCGGGGTGAAGGTCCTTCTCATCATAGCCCTAACGTCAGCCCGAGTACTGCACATCCGACAGGCAACAGCCTCAGTCGCAACTCGAGTAGAAGGAGCTATGGGCCCAGCTTCCATCTTCCTGACAAGCCTGTCGACTTCCATCCGTCACCAGCTATCGGCGCCACACAAGAAGATTCAGACGAGGATTCAGACGACGGACTGTTCGCAATTCCTCTGGCCAACAAGTCGAAGCCGACAGCAGTATCTCCGACGACCAGCAGGAAAGCTGCGCAAGTACTCGGGATTGACATCGATTCTGGAAGGTCCTCAAATGCTGACACAGAATCTCCTCGGCCCGACCTCAAACTCAAGACAAGCCGAACGAATGTGCGCTCCGATGCACCACCACAAGGCTCTAGGCCCACAGCTCACGACGGAGTTTCTCGCGATGAATTCAAATCTGATAGACACATCCCCGCATCAGCTGCAAGTGATCAATGGTCAGCCGGTTCTCATGAGGAGTTCGCGAGACTCGGCAGAAGGGAAAGCTTTGCATCGGATATTTGGGCTAACCGTCCCCCTGCTGAGGCGCTTGTGGAGCACCTGGACGAGTTCTTCCCGAACGTCGATCTCGATCAGCCCATGGAAGAAGAAGGACACGAAGCCTCCAGCGACAGCCCCCAGCAAGGTGACAAAGGAGCGCTGCCACAGAAGACATCCACCAATGACTTACGTGCTGCGTCGAGGAATGTCGGGTTCTCGTCAGACAACGAGGATTCAGACATCCTTGGAAGCAACCAGAGCACACTCAAGAGAAACGATCAGTACCCGTCTGTTGCTCAACGAAGCATTCGCAAAAGTGGCGGTTTGGGACGCACAAAGAGTATCCGTGATGTGGTCAAGGGAGCATATCAGCTTGAAGGTGGTTATCAACACCAATCTACTTCTTCCGTTGGTTCTGGTAGAGCAAGCGGTGCAGGTCAGATGCAGAACCCACTGCTCAGCCGAGTCAATACCTTGCGCGCAGGAGGCGACATGCAGCGACGCAAGAGCACCAAAATGTTCGGCGCCCGCATCGAGCAAGTCAAGCCGAACCGTGGAAGTAGGCTGATCAACCTCGAGACCATCCCACAAGACTCGTTGCCGATGTCTAGCTCGAAGCATCAGCCAGAGCGTCAGCCAACCTTCAAATGGATGCGTGGTCAACTGATCGGAAAAGGCACTTTCGGCCGTGTCTATCTTGGTATGAACACTACGACTGGTGAACTTCTTGCTGTGAAGCAGGTGGAAGTGAATCACAAGGGACCCAACACCGATCCATCCAAGATCCGCGAGATGGTCAAGGCTCTTGATCTCGAAATCGACACCATGCAGCATCTCGACCATGTCAACATCGTACAATATCTCGGTTGCGAGAAGAAAGAGTTCAGCATCTCCATCTTCCTCGAGTACATTTCTGGTGGCAGTGTCGGTTCGTGTCTACGCAAGCACGGCAAATTCGAAGAAGCGGTTGTCTCTTCACTCACGCGCCAGACTCTGTGCGGTCTTGCATACCTCCATCGTGAAGGTATCTTACACCGTGACCTGAAAGCCGACAACATCCTCCTTGATCTCGATGGGACATGCAAGATTTCCGACTTCGGCATCTCAAAGCGCTCTGCTGATCCCTACATCAACGACATCACAAACAGTATGCAAGGTTCAGTATTCTGGATGGCACCCGAAGTCATCCGCGCGCAAAGTCAAGCCCAGAACGTCCCCTCCACCGGCTCAAACATGGACGCCACCCAAGTCTACAACCAAGGCTACAGCGCCAAAGTCGACATCTGGTCCCTAGGCTGCGTCGTCCTCGAAATGTTCGCCGGCCGCAGACCCTGGAGCAAAGAAGAAGCCATCGGCGCAATCTACAAGCTCGGCTCCCTAAATCAGGCGCCTCCGATCCCCGAAGACGTTAGCACCGTCGTCGGGCCTGCAGCGCTCAGTTTCATGTACGATTGCTTCACCATGTAAGAATCCTCCTCTTCCCTTCCTGGCCCTAACACATTACTGACAAAAATTACAGCGACCCCGCCGACCGCCCCACCGCCGAAACTCTTCTCCGCGCCCCCTTCTGCTTCTCAGACACCCACTACAACTTCCTCGACACCGAGCTGTACGCCAAGATCAGAGGTGCTTTCTAGGTGATCGCATCTTCGGGAGGTCTGACTATAGACTCTGTTGCGAGGCATTCGCGGCGTGCTCTGCCGCCTTTACCATCGTTGCGGGAGTTGCCGGCGCTGCCTCGTACTCCGCGCTCCTCTGCGACTGGGGTTGTGGAGAGGATGAGTGGGAGGTTTCCTGTTCCGCCTGGTGGAAATGTAAGGCGTGGTCCTTCGGCGCCGGATTTGTCTTCTTACGGTGGGGACATAGATCGAGATGGGGAAAGGGGTGAGAGAAGGAGGGAAAGGTTTAGTTGGGAGAGGGAGAGCTGATGGCTGGTGTGCCATTTTTTTTTCTTCTTGGTATATCTTCATTTCGGCTGCTTGTCTGCAGATGGTTTTGAGCGAGCGTGTTTCGATACCCGGGCGAGCTTACTTCCTCTGTGCTTTGCTTGCTTGGCCTTTTCGTTTCTATTTGTAAGGTAGTTCTACGCAGAAATTTAGAGCGGGCGCTTTGCTGCCTGCCTTTTGGCATTATTTAATCGTCACCTCGACTGCACAATCACAGCAACCAAGGGCAGCGCAGTCGCAATCAACGAGAATATAGCTGTTCAATTCGCAAGGCTGTGTGTGTATGGCATCTCGGTGGCGAATAGGAAAGATGGATTTGCGTATGAGACGGATTGGAGGAGGATGATTGATTGCAGGGGAGCGGCGAGATTTGGGGAATGTTTTCTGCGGTGGATGGAGTTGTGGGGGACACGGATGGAAGATGGTATGAGTATGCGATAGATACATGTAGCATATTCATGTACATCACATGTACCTATCGCCTCAACACATCCTGGCAACCTTCTCATCACAACGATCCAAATCTGCAATATCAATGCCCTCCCCGAACCATCACCCTGCCAATCTCAGAGAGCCACCGCCCCCTCCTCCCTCTTCATCCGCCAGACCTTCATGCCAACCATAACAGTCCCAACAACCAACACCATCACCCCCAACGTCCCAGCCGTAACAACAGCGATCTCCTCCTTATATAGCGTCGGCCCACCCACAATCCTAAACGTGTTCGAATACGCATAAGCCGGAGTACCAGGCAGCCATTCGTCCTTCTCGGGAGGGCCGACGGGCATGCCGCGGATCCAGAGTCGGTAATTTCTACAACAAGTCAGCGTCAACACACTATTGTGATACAGGCCAGTCTCATTGGGAGTAGAATGGGGAAAGTGGTGAGGGGAAGGACTAACCCATTATCTTTAACAGCAGGGACTTTCCAGTAAATCTCGTGCTCGCCGATCTCGAAGTCGAGCATGTGGTCGACGACGCGCACGTGCGAGAACCATTCACCGTTGTCTTCTGAGTGGGTGAGATCGAGGTTCCAGAGGCGCTGTGTTACACGTGGTAAAGAGATTAGAATTGGGGATTTGTGTAGAGACACAAGGATTGGATTTGATGATGAAATTGCGACTTACATAGTCGCGATCTTGTGTCCATTTGATGCGATATTCCGAGCCTGCTCTGAGTTCGGAGGGGAGCTCTTCGAGGGTTATGGTTGCGAGGCTGAGGGCCCAGAAGAGAGGGGTTAGGGCAAGGGTGGTGAAGAGCATGGTTCGGTTTCGATGATCTTGTTGCGTAAGGGTTGTAAGTGTCGAATGTGGTCTTTAGTAGTCAATAGAACTGGTTGGTTTTTGTATCACTCAGGTGGAGGCTGTATATATCTGAAGTCTAATTCTGTCGCCTGCAACGCTGCTATACTATGCCTTGGCGTAGGAGCCAATGCCAATGTTAGTGGAGTGGCATGCATACATTAGCGGTCCGGAGATAGAGGTCGTCTGTTGAGTATCGTTCGGCAATCGATTCTTGTTGCCTGCTTGGAATGCCAATTGCTAGGTATTCGTATTGCGATACATTGGAAGCCATGGAACCCGATCGTATAACAATAGTGAGATTGGGACTATTTTTACCGTCGCTTAGAGCTGAACATAGACGCACGGATCTTGGAAACGGTAGGGGCGGTCATAGAGCTAGGGATGCACGGCAAGAATTCTGTTGCCTGGAAAGGGAAGCGGAGCTAATGCATCATGTCTCGTATGTAGTCTCGAGGTAGTCCAAACCAGTCTCGATTGCAAGGAGGTTCCGTGTTTTTTGGTGCATTCAAATGGCCTTTCGATAACAACAAACAAATGTGAGAGATATCTTCCTGGCCAGGGCTGTCATGTGCTTTCTGTGGAACGATTGAAGGCGTGCGGGCTATCATAGCCTTGTATGACATCGGAATATCTTATGAACGGAGTACCGTAAGAGCCTAATGGTTGAGAACATGGGAAATTATGGCTGGGATGTCGTAGGGACATTCAATCCAACATTCAAATGGCGAAGGTCGAACAAAAGCTGACATCAAGGTACCACAAAGCCAGACTAACGGATCGTGCCGAACCTAGACTTACGGACCAATGATGTAACTCGATGCCCGACTGAAAATGGGCTTTGATGTGACACGCGCGCTGGCCTGGCCTGGGGCACTTCTTTCACGTTTCCGCCTTGTTCAGGTCTACGACCCCCCGTACACCACCACCACCTCCTCCCACCGCCCCTGCGCGCTCCAGCTGCCTGCCTTTTGCTGCCAATCCGCATTCCGCCGTCGATTTGACTATCTGACGGTTCACGAGCGAAATCAGCCATCTGCCTGGTCCCGTACCTCACCGTCAATCAACACATCCAGTAACCCAACAGCGCGCACACCACCGCCCAAGTCCCCCTAGACCGCCATTGTCACCGGCGTATTCCTCGCTTTGTCTTGAAGATTCGCAGGATTACACAGGAAGCACACAATACCGCAATCATGGCCCAGCCTACTCAGCTTGCCTGTAAGCGCGTGTTCACACCCTCCCACCACTATCCTTGCTAACATTCCTCGCAGTCCGCACTTCCAAGCACATTGGTCTCCTCGATGCTGCTCCCGTCTACCAGAATGTCCCCGCTTTCCAGCGCCCTGAAGGCAACCTCCGATGCTGCAAGTACTCCCCTGATGGCCGGTTCTTCGCCTACGCTTCCATCGAGAACGTGACCGTTGTGGACGCTTCCACCGGCAACGTCGTGACCACCTTGCCTACCGACAACGTTTACGAGCTTGGTTTCTCCCCTGCCGGCACATACATCATTACCTGGCAGAGGCCAACCAAGGACGAGAACGGAGATGCGACCAAGAACTTGAAGGTGTGGCGCACTATTGATGAGGCCGCGGAAGGAGAGAGACAAGTTGTTGGCAAGTTTGTCCAGAAGGCCCAGACCGGCTGGAATCTGCAGTACACCCACGACGAACAGTACTGCGCTCGCTCCGTGACCAACGAGGTCCAATTCTACAAGAGTGACAACCTTGGCAGCGTCTGGCAAAAGCTCCGCGTTGAGGGTGTTGCGGACTTTGCTCTTTCTCCCAGCAACAACGCCAGCGTCGCAGTCTTCATCCCCGAGCGCAAGGGTCAGCCCGCCGCTGTCAAGGTCTTCAACGTGCCGCAGTTCAACTCGCCTGTTTCTCAGAAGACCTTCTTCAAGGGCGACAAGGTCCAACTCAACTGGAACAACCAGGGCACAAGCTTGATTGTGCTCGCCCAGACTGAGGTCGACAAGAGCAATAAGAGTTACTACGGCGAGACCAACCTGTACATCCTGAGCGCCAACGGTGGCTTCGACTCCAGGATCCAGCTCGATAAGGAAGGACCCATCCACGATGTTACCTGGTCTCCCAACGGCAAGGAGTTTGGTGTAGTGTACGGATACATGCCTGCGAAGACCACCATCTTCAACCAGCGTGCTGTGGCCCAGCACAGCTTCAACTTGGCCCCACGCAACACCATCATTTTCTCCCCTCACGGACGTTTCGTTATTGTTGCTGGCTTTGGAAACTTGGCTGGCCAGATGGACATCTACGATTTGGAGAAGAACTACAACAAGATCACTACAATCGAGGCAAGCAACACAAGTGTTTGCGAGTGGAGCCCCGACGGTAAACATATTCTTACTGCCACCACCAGCCCGCGTCTTCGCGTCGACAACGGCTTGAAAATCTACCACGTGCTTGGTGGTGTCATGTACAACGAGGAGATGCACGAGCTGTACCACGTCACTTGGCGCCCGCAGTCGACCACACAGCACCCCTTGGAAAACCCAATCAACCCTGCACCTGCCCCTCACGCGTCTGCGCTTGAGTACCTTGGGCGCATTAAGACTCCGTCGAAGCCTGCTGGTGCATACCGCCCACCGGGTGCGCGTGGTGCCGCTACGCCTCTCTCTTTCAAGCGCGAAGACCAGGGCGGCGCTGCTTTCATCCGCGAGGCCATGTCTGGCCAGCAGGAGATGCCCACCAATGGCTTTGGCAAGCCCAGGAGACGTGAAGTCCCTGGTGCTGAGACCACCGATGGACCTGCGCCTCCGGGCGCCGCTCCTGGTGGCGGTGTGGGCCTTGATGACGAGAACCTGAGCAAGGCCGCTCTGAAGAACAAGAAGAAGAGAGAGGCGAAGAAGGCCAAGGAGGCGGAGGCAAAGACCGGTGGTCTCGTTCCTACAACCAACGGCAACGGCAGCGGCACTCAGTCTCCTCGCACTGACCGCCCACGCAGCCGCTCCAAGAACGGCCAGGACGCCCCTCGTGCTCCTTCACGAAGGAGAGACGGCGAGCGCCCTCGCGGCCCACACGTCAACACCAACTCTCCTGCCCCGAGAGCTGCTCCCGCTGCTGCTCCTGCGGCTCCCGCACCGGAGCTCACCGTCACGAGCCCCATCGCTGGCTCGCCTGCGGAGAAGAAGGTCCGCTCGCTGCTCAAGAAGCTGCGCGCCATCGACGACCTGAAGATGCGCCAGGCGGGCGGAGAGAAGCTCGAGGGCACCCAGGTGCTCAAAATCGGCACGGAGGAGCAGGTGCGCAAGGAGCTGGCCAGCAACGGCTACACTGAGTGATTGTGCTCGTGCTCAAATTCGTCGGCATGAGTCGAAATTGTATCAAGTAGGGAAACCCACCACTAAAGAAAAGTAAAATGAGATTGTTGTTATCCAAGTTCTTCTTCTGTTGTCCAGATGTCGTGTTCACTTTGAACGTAGAGTAAAAAGGTTACCCGTGACCGTTTACACCAGTGAAACTCACGCTACGAGTACATCGTGCAAAGCGACTAACTCGATGCTGTGTATTCTCGAACTCCCTCCGATACAATCGGTGCACATTTAGTGCCAATGATGTTCTTCGTTAGAAGATATCTGCCACAGGAAATCCAAGAATGTGGCACAAATCCAAGCGGGCCATACCGGGACTTCCAGCAGAAAACAAGCCGGCGCTCGGCCAACAGTGACCACCGGCGACCAAGACGTCGCTGCATCTTGGCACCCGAGCGCGTGCCTTTGTGCCTATTCTCCAGCAGCATCAAGCTTTGAGGAAATGCTCATGGGCCTGATTTGATCTTGGTTATATGGGGCGGCTGAACGTAGCGGCGTGGCGCGACCAATCCTTCCATCACCGGACGAGACACCGGTGACCCATATAGCTCCGGGCGAACATGGGAGCCTGATGTTTTTTTTCTTTGTTACCGTCTTCCGGTGCATATGATGTGGCTAGGTTGCCTGCATGGTGTTTGTTGGTATTTAGAGCTTTTGCTGTTTTGAGAGCTTTTCATAACAGCTGCAGTACAGTGGACGACTCTACTTCCATCTGGACTACACGCTTTTACGTTGAATTACTTTCTTCTGAACCTAGGTCACTACCCGCCATGTTCACCCTTCTAGCTTCGTCCGAAGCCTCATGTCTGGACATTCTTCTCTACGGCATCACAAGAGGCGCCGCAGGCATCGCGATCCTGGTCGCAGCACCAGTCGTGACGCTTCTCGTCGTGACTGTACCAGTCCAGCTGCACCGCATTTCATTCGCGCCGAAAGACATTCCCTGGGTCGGACAAGGGGACTATACTTGGTTTCCGAAGTTGAGGTCCAGTCTTATAGCCCTGAAGAACGAGAGGCGGAGTCTTGAGGAAGGGTGGGAGAAGGTTTGTCTACACACCCTGCTGGCATCTTTAATCTACGTCGAGCTAAAGCAAAGACATATAGTACAGCAGCAAAGGAAAGCCGTTCGTCAGACCATCGCTGCACTGGCCTTCAGTCGTCCTGCCTCCCTGTGACGCAGAATGGCTCGCTCGACAGCCTGAGCACATCATCGCAGACGCCAAAGTTCAAGACGAGGTCCTAGGCCTCGAGTGGCTTGCTTCCGGACCGAGCAATGCTTTCATCCACGACTTCACGGTCATCCGGAGAGACTTGACACGCCAAATCAATGCTTGTATACCGGACGTTCTGGACGAGATCCGGTTCACTTTTGACACGCACTTCACTAAGGGCGAGGATGCGGCAGATGGCTGGAAGAACGTTATGCTCAACGATGCTATTCGCAAAGCGGTCTGTGGCGTAGCGAACCGGGTTATTATTGGGTTGCCTGTTTGTCGGAGTCGGGAGTATTTTGATGCTGTGCAGAAGTGGTGGGTATGTTTTGGGCTTACGGGGCTGGTCTTCAGGTCTTTTGTTCCAAGGCCGCTTCAGCGAGTTATTATGCCGATTTTGAGTCTGCCGACTTGGTACTGGCGATGGAGGATTGTAAGGATGTTTGAACCTGAAGTGACGAGGCGTGTTGCAATCATACAAGACGCAATAGCCAGAGGCGAGCCATTGACATCAAACAAAGACGACGACCGATCGAACGACCTGATGCAATGGCTCATCGAACAATCCGCGCACAGCAAATATCCCGCCGAGATGTCTCCTCGCAACCTCTCGAACAAACTAGTCCTCTTCAACCTCTTCGGTAAGAACCAAACCCCCCTCCTCCCTCTCCCAAGCAAAATCCCCGACTAACCCCCTCCCCAGCAACCCACACACTAACAACCTCCCTGACCTCGCTCCTAACAACCCTCCTCTCCCACCCTTCCAGCTCCCAAACCCTCTCCGCCCTCCGCACCGAAGCCTCCCAAATCCTCCCCCAAGCCGCGCACTCCCCAACCCTCACCAAACAAATGCCCCTCCACGACTCCCTCCTCCGCGAAACCCTCCGTCTCAACCCCGCTTTCGATGACTCCATGCTCCGCGAAGTCGTCGCGCCCGAGGGAGTACATACCCCCGAGGGAGTCTATTTGCCTTGTGGGTCGCATGTGGCGATGCATACGAGGCTTATGCAGAGGTCGGAGTGGGCGTGTGGAGGTGAGGGGCAGGCCCGGCAGGGTTGGGGGGAGTTTAGGCCGTTTCGGTGGTGTGAGATGGCGGATGAGGAGCGACGGAGAGTGGCTGAGGGGAATGATGCAATGGGGGATGAGAAGGAGGTGGGTGGGAAGGGGCAGATTGGTGCTGTGCAGATCTCGGAAAGGTATATGCTTTTTGGGCTGGGGAGGCATGCTTGGTGAGTTCAAGTTTTCATTGCTGGTGGGATGTTTGTTTGGTGAACGACGGTTTGATTGCGAGTGTACTGACTTCTTTGCGTGTACAGTCCCGGCCGGTTCTTCGCTGTCAGTACACTGAAGCTCATGCTGGCTTATCTGGTTCTCAACTTTGAGGTTGAGCCTTTTCCTGAGGATAGGCAGCCACAGTGGATCGAGTTCGGAGGAGTTAGTTTGTTGAAGGAGGATACGTATGTGGCGATGAGGAAACATGAGAGAACTGATCGCATCGAAGTGAAGACTGAGTGATGGATAGTGATGGGTCGCCGAAAGCAGCAATCACTTTAGCAAACGCCTCAATTTGGAAAATCGAGTGAAGCAAGCGATGCTAGAGATCTGAGTTGGAAATGACTCAGTCACAGAGACAGACGCACCGTTTAATGTCTTGCAAAATGAAGCTCAATCACCAGTCTTAATTATTGAAGTCCTGGTTGTTGCGTTACACATATACACTGTTGCGGTCATCCGGGGACTACAAACAAGTAGTCCCCGAAAGTTCACTTGAAGACCCCGAACTGAGCTTACGACCCCATCAACATCACACATTCGGCGATCGCAGCGACTATTTATTCTCTTGTCACACCTTATTATTCTCAAACATCTCCACTACGCGATCACCAGACCCACCTCGGAACACCACAAGTCATACTCACAGATGGCCGACTTTCATTCACTGGAGCTTGACGCTTCTGGGGTCGAGAAGAACACACCACCAGCACTCGCATTCTACAATAGCGATGTTACGACTCTGACTTGGAGGGACTTGTCAGTGAAGATCGTAGACCGTGCGACCGGAGCGGACAAATACATCTTGTCTGCGGTTTCCGGGCACGTACGAGCAGGTACGTCACATGATCACACGTCGTCTGCTATTCCTGATGCTAGAGTCTGACAACATGACAGGAGAGATTGTTGCACTCATGGGTCCATCTGGCTCTGGCAAGACCACACTACTCAACACCCTCGCACAACGTCAAGATGGCATCGCGTCGGGCAAGGTCGCTATCAACGGCAGTGAACGCTCACTGGGTACACACCGAGATGTTAGCGCCTTTGTTGAACAGGAAGACACACTCATCGGATCACTGACAGTGGAGGAAACCTTGACGTACTCGGCCAAGCTTGCGCTCCCTCGAGGAGTTGCTGCTCATGAATTGCAGCATCGGGTGAACCATCTCGTTGAGTCTTTTGGCCTAAGAAACCAGAGTCAAACGCTCATCGGCACGCCTTTGCAAAAGGGTCTCAGCGGAGGACAGAAGCGCAGAGTCAGTGTCGCCACACAGTTGATCACCAGTCCGAGAATACTGTACTTGGACGAACCGACGAGCGGCCTGGATTCGACAGCCAGCTTCGAGGTCGTTTCTTTTCTTCGAGACTTCGCTCGGCGCAACAAAATCTTGATGATCGCGAGCATACATCAGCCTTCAACGAAGACCTTCGAGCTATTTGACAAGGTGTGCTTGCTCTCGCAAGGCAAAGCTTGTTTCTATGGCTCCAGGCCGGACTTGCTCTCTTTCCTCCAGTCGATCGATCTCCCTGTCCCGGCAATGACCAATCCAGCTGAGCACATCCTCGACATTACAAATGTCGACTTCTCGACTCACTCAGACGCCGAAGAATCGCGCCTCGACCGCATCACAGACGCATGGGGACAGTACGCGCAAGCGGCTCATCTACAGCGCGAGATACAGAACTGTGCAGCTTTGAGTGAAGACCAACTCCCGCTTTCAACATCAGGACAGAAGCCTTCTACAGTGCGACAAGTCTTCACTCTCTTGAATCGCAGCTTCATCAAAAGCTACCGCGATCTCACAGCTTACTGGATCCGAGTTGCCATGTACATGGGACTCGCAATCACGATGGGGACAGTCTGGCTCAGACTGAGCACGCACCAAACCCACATCCAGCCGTTCATCAATGCCATCGTAAGCTCTCTTCTGTATTATATCCGAGATTCCAACTGACACTACATCTCCAACAGTTCTTCGGCTCAGCCTTCATGTCCTTCATGGCCGTAGCCTACGTCCCCGCCTTCCTCGAAGACCGCGCCACATTCGTCAAAGAGCGCTCCAACGGCCTCTACGGCCCAACAGCATTCCTCGTCTCGAACTTCCTTATCGGCCTGCCCTTCCTCTTCCTCATCAGCGTCCTGTTCTCAGTAGTGTCATACTGGCTCATCAACATGCAACCCACAGCAACCGCCTTCTTCACCTGGATCATGTGGCTCTTTCTCGACCTTATCGCCGCAGAATCGCTCGTGGTGCTGGTGGCCAGCATATTCCCGAACTTCGTCGTGGCGCTTGCTGTGGTTGCTTTCGCTAATGGGTTGTGGATGAGTGTTGGAGGGTTCCTGGTTTCGATGCCGGTTTTGAATGTTTTCTGGAAGTACGTGTTTCACTACATCGACTACCAGGCTTATGTCTTCCAGGGCATGATGGTCAATGAGTTCCAGGATCGGGAGTATGCTTGCGATCGCGCTGGAGATTCGTGTCAGTGCATGTATCCGAGCAAGCTTGAGTCGGAGTGCAAGATTGCGGGGACAGCGGTTTTGTCGAACTATGGCTATTCGACTGGGCAACAAGGAGAGTGGGTGGGAATCCTGATTGGGATCATTGTGGTTTACCGTCTGTTGTCGTGGGGTGTAACTTGGTATCGGAGGTCGTGAGCTTGTGCTCGAGTTGCGATACCTTGGGCAGCCACAGGAAGGCGAAGGCGTTTGAAGAAATACGTGTATGACCGGAGTAAACGGGCCAGAAGCTCTCAGTAGCATAATTGTATTGTATGAACAACCTATTCGAGGCGATTGATGCTTTCGCTCCAGAACAAGCTGCCTTTACTCGAGAAAGTCCATGTCAGAGTGTATACTTGAAATCAGGATAATGGTCCCCTAAACTCTCAAACTGCTCTTGCATAGATAATTGATTCACTTTCCTCAAAAGATGCTCCCCAGCCTCTTCCTTCTGCATAGTCTTCCACTTCAGAAACCATATTTCTCCCTCAACCACAGCAACTGTGATACACAATGGCGAGACATACTGGCGAGAAATCGCGTTTTGAGGCGAGCTTCGTACGAAATCGCCGAAGTATCGGGCAAGAAAACAAGACACGTTGGTTGTTGATCAATCTTGTCTCGAGGATCACTCTTCTCATTGGATATCATCACGGCTCGAGGCGATTCTGCAGATATTCTCGATTGTTCACGGAAACCGGAGTAGAATTAAATCCAGGCATCCGCTTGTGCAACGTTCGCGCATCATGCTGGAATGGCGGCTAAGACGGGACCTTAAGGACATGGCGTGGTTGTACAGAGGCATACACGATAAAACTGCGTGGGTATTCGATTCATACTTTACATTCCCCTCCGCTTAGTCCTTGGACTTGTTCTTCTTCTCCTTTTTCTCTTTCTTGTCCTTCTTGTCCTTCTTATCCTTCTTGCTGTGGCCCGAAGCAACCAGTGCCTTCGGGAATTGGAAAGTCGCCTCCTGGCCAACAGGCTCTACATCGCTCTCGGAATCTGATCCGATGCGTCCAGGGTCTCCGCTACCGAATCCCGGGGGCTTGTATCGCATCCTCATGCCTTTGGGTTGTGGGCGAACTGCGAAGACTGAAGGTTTCGCAACGTCGGCTGCGTCGTTGGTACCAGTCATGTCGGACGTCTGCTTCTCGCTGAGGTTGGGCAGAACAACGTGCTGACGCAGGTGGAAAGTCTTGGAAACGGGTTGCGAAATGGGCTTGTAGCCATCCTTCTCCGGAAGCAATACCAGCGTTGCATTGCCGCTCTGTGCACCCTTGTCTTCACTCATAACGTAGTCGATGCCCTTGTGAGACAGCACGGGATTGCCGCTTTGTATCGAGTCCAGAGCCACCTCAGTGAGGGCTGATATGGAGAGGTCGGCGGGCGCGGTGATGTGCCAGACCTGTTTGCCTTGCAGGTCTGCGTGTGAGAGTGCTGTCCGTGTAGATGTGTCTAGTGATGTGTATCCGAGTGGTGCTTCGAAGGGCTTCGCTGTGACTGAGCTGACCATGCCAGCGGGCAGAGGCGCGGGCTTGTCGACGTCCATCTGGTCTGCTTGCGCCTCTTCCTCTGATTCCTCTTCATCAGACGACTCGGATTCTGTTCGCGCCTTCTTTGATTCCGGCGCATCGGGCAGCTCTTCGTCGCTGTCCTCGCTAGAGCTTTCGTCCGACTTCCTCTTAACGCCATTGGCCTTTGGTGCCTCTTTCTTGGAGCTCTTTGAGGACTTCTTTGCCTTCTTCTGCTCTTCCTCTTCGCTGCTGCTGTCGCTGCTGTCGTCCGAGGGCACTGGCACGTCCAGAGGCTCTGTGGCCTTCACCTTTTTCGCGTTGGGCTTCTTTGTGTTTTGTCTCTTCTCCGCCTCGCTCTCGGTGTCGCTGCCTCCTCCACTGCTTCCAGACTCGGACTCGCTTCCAGACTCCAGGACATTTTCCTCGCTCAATTGCGACGGCTTCGCACGAGCAGTAACCGAGGCCTTGGGCGCCTTGCTCTTTTTCTCGCCCTTCAAAGCCACCTTGGGCTCCTTCACTTTTGATTTGGCCATGTTGCTGGTGTTGCTGTGATCCCAACCAAGCAGGCGAATGGGTCGCGGAACTTCACATGAAATCTTTGGCGCTGCACGGCGAAGCTTGAGGCGGCAGAAAAGCGGGCGGTGTGCTGGAATTTTCCCGGATCCGCGACTTCCCAATTTGGACATTCACTTCCGCCGAACGAGGATATCAAAAACGACATTATGGCGCAAAAACGAAAAGTGCAGGATGCCTTTGGCAAGCCTGAAGGTGAGCTTCTTATAAAACCAATATTGAACATCCACTAACATGTCAAAGGCCAACTCAGCGCGTTCGCAGCTGCTCGTCTTGCGAAGCAGAACAAGCCAATTCCTGTAGCTGCCGCTCTGTCTGGAGGAGATAATGGAGAGGATCCAGCTGTTCTTGCTACTGCCGTTGGTGCCATTCCTTACGATGGTCACCACAGCGATGACCTCTCATCTGCGCTCCCAAGTACTGCAGTCACGCCCGCTGTGACCCCACCCAGGACGCTTCCATCCCGGAAATTATCGACATTCGCTCTCGAACCACGTCGGATCTTACGGGACGATGAGAGCACGCTGGAGCTGACAATGACCGCTGGTGACACGGCCGTGTTTGCGGGCGAGTACGTCCTCGAGGTCGTCAAGGGTACAGCCACCATCTATGGTGGCGCATTCCATGGTTCATCCGGTCCTCAAAGAATCTACGCGCCTACTGTGCAAGCCTTGCCACCTATCGTTGCCCGCAGAAGCCCAACTGTCATCCGCGTGTCTTCATTGAAATCAACTATGAAACGTATGGAGAAGTTGTCGCCTTTGTTCCGCAACATCTGGACTGCAGACCCCAAAGGCCGCTCGTTCACGTTCCTCGAAACCACGGCAGACGATCCTCTACAACGTTCTTTGAACTTGTTGGAGACAGACTCAAGTACTCAGAAAGTCTTCAATCAGCTCACTGGCAAAGTAGAAGAGAAGAAGGGTGTACTTTGTGCTATGACCGTAGGACCAAAATCATCTGGCAAATCCACCTTCAACCGCCAGCTGTGCAACGCAATGCTCACAACGAAACTTCCGAGCAAAAGGTGCCTGTATCTTGACCTCGACCCTGGCCAACCAGAATTCGGACCTCCCGGACAAATATCGCTCGTGGAAGTCAGCAAGCCCATACTTGGGCCTTCTTTCACCAACCAGGCCTCGGAAATGTCCCAGACAAACAAACTTCTATCACACCACACTCTTGCAGCAACGAGCTTCAAAGACGATCCAGACCACTATATTGCGTGTGTCCGTGAACTCGCCCTCTTCCTGGAGTCAAGGAAGCGCGAGAAAGGAGTGGCTCCCGTCATCATCAATGCTTGCGGTTGGACTACCGGTCTCGGCGCAGCAATTCTCACAGACCTGTACGATATCCTGCCCATCACCGACACAATCTGCATCGAAGGCGTCGACGCAAACCTCCAACAAACCACGCAAGCCCGTAGCCAGAATTCATATACGCTCTCGCGTGCTCCTCCTCGCTCCACCATCCGGTCCCCAGCCGAGCTTCGCGCCATGCAAACAATGGCTTACTTCCACTCCAAAGCACCCACCAAATCATCATCCTCAAAAGCCGCCCAATGGTCCAGCAAACCCATCAATACCCTTCGCCCCTGGGTTGTCCGCTACTCCGGCCCAGACCCAGGCATCTTCGCCACAATTTCTTACGGCCAAAGCGTCCCCAGTGACTTCCTGTCCGAGATCCTCGACGGCGCTCTTGTTGCTATCGTCGTGGCCGAAAACACAGAGGACCTACACCAAGCCTTCGCCACCTCGCTAAATTCTCCTCCGGAACCCTCCTACACTCCAGAACCCCACTCCCTACCCTACATCGCCACACCGCCAGCAGGCTACCTCCGCGCTCTCGATCCCCGCTTCGCCATCTGCGCCGGCCTAGCTCTCGTCCGCGGCATCGATGCCAAAACACAAGAACTGCACCTCGTGACACCGCTCAGCGAAGCGCAAATTCAGGAGCTATCAAGCAAGAAAGTCCTCCTGGTGCGCGGCGGCTTCGACGCACCGGAGTGGGCGTACCTGGAAGACTTGTACGCGGCCGGAGGCAAAGGCGACGAGGAGAGCGAAGCGAAAGTGCGGCCTTGGGTGACGAAGAAGGAGATGGTGGGGATTGAGGGCGCCGTGTGGAGGTTGAGACATCCGCCTACGGCGGCGCAGATTAATGGTGGGCGGTAGAGACGCGGACTCTTGTTGTTGATATGTCTTGTTGGTAGAGAGAATGGGTCCGCCAGCTTTTTGGCCGTTGTACAGAGGTGACGACTTCGTTCTCTTTGGCAGCTATTTCTATCATTTTTCTAGTGCCCCCTCTGAGTCTTCGGAGTCTTCGAAGCCCTCAGTGCTCTCAAAATGTACAGTGCCCTCCTGATCATACCAACCATGATACCAGCCATCGATCACAGAGCTGAGATCCCACGCATCATAAAATTCTTTCGCGTCCAGTCGTTCCAGGTCGGCCTCGATTTGCGCCAGCCTGCTGTCTTCCATGGACGCCAGCCATCCTTTGAGGTACCAGGTATAGTCATCGAGGTCGTCCCATTCACTTGTCCAACCCCCCGGCACATCGAAGTGCACATGTTCAGGATGTTCTACCCTGTGCATCAGATCCAGCAGTTTTACCACAAGCTCGTCGCCGATTGACTCTGCCTCTATATTTCGCCAGAAATATACAGGATAGGCTTCCCCGGGCGGATTCTGCTTAATTATCCAATCTTCGGGCTTCGGGCCATGTAACATTCTGCAAGTAAGGTTATACTTTGCGTTCACCCTCATCAGAATTCTGTCAATTGTCCAGACTTCGATTTCAGCGTAAGCTGCAAGGTCTACACCTGCGCTGTGAATTGTGTCCACCCACAATCTCACCATCGAATCGAGAGACCTAGTATCGAAAGAATTTACGCCGGGACGCGTGTGATACCAAAACCATTCGGTGAAAAGCAACGCAAATGGAGTGATGTAACCAGGGTCTAGGCCCGACCATGAGGCTGAGCTCAGAAGTTCCTGCCATGCGTCATGCACTCCGTTCATACATGCATGAAGATCAAGGTCTGCGTTGAACATTGTAATGAGACCAAAACGAAAGTCCTGGACAGCATTTTGGGGAGGAGACTCGCGCCTGTAGTCCCAAAACAGCTCGCTGATCATTCGAGCAAGGGAAAAAAGCAACCAAGTGCTGCAAGATGTTCTGGCTTGGACTTCCCGTAAATGAATCACATCTTGAAGAAAGTCCGACAGCACATGCAGACTCTCTTCCGGCATGGCCGGATTAAAGCCATATGAAAACATAAGCGGCTCAAGCCGATCCAGGTCTGAACCATTGGCTTCTTCGGCGCAAAGACGGAGATCCTGGATAACCTTGTAATTGTGTTTGGCAAGCTCGACATCATCGATCCAGTCGGAGCCAAATTTCTGCTCTCGTTCGATCAAGCGTAAGAACTCTCGCGATTCTACCCTGTCCACTGCCGAGATGAAGGCGCAGTCTTCCAGTATTTCTGTGTAATCGCAAGATTGAAAGAAGCTTAGTATTCCTGCATCCACAAGCAATTCGCACGCTTCGAAATTCCCGTAGCTTAACGCGGCGCTCAACGCTGTTCCAGGATATATCGAGCCCAGTCTGTCGTCAAGATATGCCTGCTTAGTCGTCAAGAGCATCTTCATTGTCTCTATGTCGCCGGATTCGCAAGCTTTGAAGAACGGTGAGTCATCGTCGACTGTTCTGTACACGTTCGGATGGTAGAGCCATCCATTCTTTGAACGTGCGAGCGACAAGCTGTATTGGTCTTGCACAAACCAAGTCGGCAGACGTATAGTGCAGATACTCTTCTTGAGAGTATTCAAAACTGTTTTGCCCTTGATGTCCTGATTTTCTGTCTCAGACGAGAATTCGACCGAGAAGTTGAACAGGATTGATTGAAATCCGATTTTCACACGTTTCGTGGTGCGAGCAGAGCTGAGGTGATTGTCATTGAAACGATGGGAGACCACTTGCTCAAGATGTCGATTGGACGCGTGTATGTCTCTTTGGATGTCTTCAACGCGTGCGAGCATGGCTTTCGTGCAGCCTTCGTCGTGCTGTAAATGTAGCTGATCCCTGAGGTCGCGAAGTGATCTGGAGATCTTGGAGCTGTCCGTGAAGCTCTGCGTCAGTAACATATTGAGGCAAGTGCCTTGTCCCACCTACCTGCTTTCGTTATGGGCGTCTTGGAGGCGTTGGTACCGATGTGCGGAACGTTCGGAAGATCTTGCGACTTGTTGAGAGATAGTGTCAAAGTCCAGTCGCTGTTGCGATGCTACAGCCTCACTTTAATCATTAATCAGGACTCGGTCACACATTCCAGGGAGTACGTCCACTTACATATTTGTTTGTACTTGAGAATTTTGTAGTAGAAGCTGGCGGTTATCGCTCAACAGTGTCGTATGCTTTTGGAGCAACGTTTCGTGACGAGACGTCGATATATGGCTGTCTCATCAGACGTATATTCGAGGTATCAATGCCATACCAACATACCCATTGATGCTTTGCCGGACGAGAACAAGGCTCGATTTACACTGCTCCAGGTCGGCCACCATCTCCTGCATCTCCTTCTTCTTGAACACGTATTTCATCGCCGCTCCCCTATTCAGCCGAAAGCCATCCCTGATTTTCTTGACGTGCGCATCGACTCTATACCTCGAGCTTTCGCACTGAGTGACCACATCTCGAAGAGTTCGTGTATCCAGATTGATGTTGCCCTGAGACAGCTGTTGAACCTGGTCGCCGACCTCTTCCAGTACGCCTTGCAGCGACTCCATCTTCGAGCACAAATTTCTAACATCTCGAGGCGCATCCTGGATAGTCGTATATATCTCCTTGACCTTAATAACGCCTTGCGCAAGCTGACCAGCAAGGCCGATGAAGCCAGCAGCCGCAGCAGTCAGGCTGATAGGGTCGGCCATATTGCAGGAGAGTTCGAATTGTAGCTGTAACCGAGTATTTGCAGTGATGACCTCTGGTAGTTGTAACCGAGTATTTGCAGTGATAACCTCTGAGCACAGAAAGAACGGCAGGAATGCAGCACTATATGATTAGCTGTTTTCAGTGGTGGGCGAGAGCTCCGCCCCTCTGATCAGGCTGAGGCTGTGGGCATTGGTGCGACGTCCTGGCCGCGCGCCACGCATATGAAGGCGTCCAATCGATCTTGCCGTATGGCGATTTCAAACCAGGCTGGACAATTGCAGCTCAAAACTGGCATGTTTGACGACATTGCGAGATCGGGTTTGCTAGGACAGATGAAATCAGAATATAGCCGCTCAGAGCTCTGTTTATTCTCAGGAAAAGTTTCATGTAAAGAGGCAACCTGTAAATATATGTCAAAGGGTATACAGAACCAAATAAAACGCGCGCGTTTCGACGACGGAACCAGCCCATCTCTTCCCATTTCCCATCAAAGTAAAGTAACATGAAGAACACAAATTTTGCGTGTCGTATTTCCCTCGAAGAAACACGTTCCTCACTGCTCCTCCTCATTCCCAATCCTCCAAAAACAAAAGAAACCATACACGAGTGAGCTCGCCTTCGGGATATAATATATACTTCCAAAACCGGAGACCAAGGGGAAAAAAAAATAGAAGAGATTGTACAAAAATCACGCCAAATCCCCATACGTCATCGCAGCCCTCGGCAGCCTCTCCTTCGGCGCCTTGCCACCGCTAAAGAAGCGCCTAAAGCTCATCCCTCTACCTCTCTTCTTCTCGTCAGCGTTCGCCGGCGCGGCACCACCCTTGGACAGCGAGCTCCTCATGCTCCTCACGCTTCCGTTGGCATTCGGATTCGCCGAGCTGGTGCTGTTGGTGCCGACGAGTTTGGGTCTCGCGGGAGGGCCTGCGCCTCTCTCTGCGCCGCCGCTGTCAGATTTCATCGCGGGAGAGAGATTTTCGGTGCCGGGGGTAGTGATGGTGAGGGTTGGGCTGTCGGTTGTGCTGCGGCCGCTTGTGGCGGAGGGGGTGGAGGGTGATTCTACGGATCGATTTGTTGGTGGTGCGAGGTTGGGAGAGACAGTGCGTTGGGTGAGATTGGGAGATACGGTCCCGTGGGTGAGATTTTCGGTTGCGGGTTCGGTGTTTTGATTTGTGGGAGAATACGCTTCGCGGCGCATTGATGCTGTTGAGTAGCGTCTTGAGGTGACGGGTCTGCTTTCAGTTGGAGGGGCTTCGGCGCGAGCTGGGCTTTGTGGCCTGCTGTTGCTGCGGCTGCGGAAGGAAAGGCGGCGCATGAAGGGACTGGAAATTGTTAGTAAGTCTTAGAGATGCGGTTTAGACGAAGGAGACATACCCAATGGAGGATGACCTGCGCGATGAATCTCTGCCTCCTGCAGGTGGCGGACCATGCTTGTTCCTCTCGATACCCTTCCTATATGGCTCCGTACGACTTGGTTCAGATCCATTACCATCCGCGGTTTGTGGTCGCTCATCTCTGCTCCTTCTTACGCTGTTCCTGCTAATACTCCTCGCATGTTCCATAACGTCGATCGCACTCTGTCTTTTGGTATTACGGGAATCCCTCCCTTCACGCTCGCCCGAAGGATGACTTTGCAAAGGCGAGAGCTGCCTCCCTTCTTGGAGGAATTCGACAATATCTCTGGTGTCGTTGCGGTTCATGTTACGAGATTCGCGAGCTTTCATGCCGGCGGTCAATGGACGTGGAGGTACTGTGCTCGATCGTCGCGACCTCTCGCGTTCGATGCGCTCAGGCGAGACGGGAGTCGGACGTGGTTCTTCGTATCTTCGTTCAATTGGAACAGGATGTGCCTCCAGTTCCACGGGACCGTTGGTGTTGATGGGGGCCTTGGGTAAAGGCTTGTCGACTGACATCGCCCTGCTTCTTTGACCAAGTGCATCAGGCTTATCGACTGACATTGCCCTGCTTCTTTGGGCTGTGGCATCACTGCTGAATTTTGACCGTGGAATGGACGGCACTGGTGGTTGTACGGAAGATGAAGCCCTGCCGTGAGCTCTTGTGCGTCTGCTAGCCTCTGTGGCCATCCGCGCCATTTCTCGTATCACAGTCGAAAGCTGGTCCATGCTGTCTCTCAATTCATGAGCTTTGTGCTGCAAATCTTTAAGACAATGCTTCCAGCCCTGCTCGTTGCCGCGCATAGCATTGAGCACAGCCTCGAGGTCCGCTTTTTCGGCAGGCCACTCGTCGGACACTGCATTCAGATAATGACCCAGCTCTTTCGTAGCCGTCTTGCCTCGTTGAACATCCAGGAGAGCAGCATTCATAGCTCGTGAGGTACGCTGAATTATGATTTCAATTTTCTCGTTGCCCTCCATAAGCTGCGTGCGAAATGCCTTGTCCTCCAACATTGTGCCAAAGACGTCGGGATGGTCCATGGGCAATTTCAAGAAATTGATGCGCTCTGAGATATCCTTGATCGCGAGATCGAAATCCTCCGTGGTCTTCTCCAGGAAGTTGTCCACTTCGTCTACGTGCGTCTGCAAGATCTTGACCACCTCTTCGTCCGATTTCGCAGCCTGCTGCTGCAGCAAGTGCATTCCGAACACGATCTGCGCCATGAGCTTGGCCAATGGATGGTGCCGGGCGGTGGGCCTCTGCCTCCATCTCGCCGTCCACGAGTCGTCGTACTGCCTGGATTCCAGTATTTTCTGTCGTCGAGTCTCTGCCGTCTCGTCTTTCGATCGCGGCTGTGGATTGGGTTCCGAAGACTCGTGGATCGACTCTTCAAAGGCGCCCTGCATGGCGGGCACGGGATGTCTCGGAGGTGCCATTGAGGTTGTCTCGACCGAGTCGGCGTCGCTGTCTGAGGTGTCTGCTCCGCCGTAGGCCTGGGCGCCGGGCGAGAAGTACTCATCCTCGCTGCTCTCGCTGGCGACCTGGCGGGCGGACATGGTCACGCGCACTGCGCTACGATTGGTGTCGCCGTCCGGACAGGGCGGTGGTACCTTTCATGCAGCTCCCATGCACTGCAGACGGTCCACTCGCCAGTGTATGCTGCGACAGAGCGATAGGCTGGCAGGAGAGGCTGTGGGGCTGCAAGCCGGGGGAATTTCAAAGGTGATGGTGACGTGATGCGGGCTGTGGGGAGAGAGTGAAGATAGAGAAAATGCGGTGGTTGGCAGGTAAAGGTATAGACAGTACGCAGCTACACAGAAGCAGGAGGAGGAGGAGAATATTGGAGGTGAAGTTAGGGTTGATTTGCATTGGTTCGGCGTGGTGCTGATGCTTGCGTGCGGCGTGAGTGGTGGGCGATCATGATTGATTGATTGACCTCTTCCTGCGCATTGACCGCAAGCTTCTTGTGGACGGCGCCCTGTCAATCCACGAGTCTGCAGCTTTGGGACTACGCCATCCAAGACGGCGCGCCGTTGGTCTGCACTCTGCACGCTGCAATATTGCTGCCTGCTATCTGTATGAGTGCATCTCAGCGGACTTCGTCAGGCACGTGCTAAGAAGGGGACTCTTGCTCGTATT
The DNA here is from genome assembly GCA_019775565.1 of Melanodothis sp. VS III C KN 2. Lineage (NCBI taxonomy): Eukaryota > Fungi > Ascomycota > Dothideomycetes > Cladosporiales > Cladosporiaceae > Melanodothis > Melanodothis sp. VS III C KN 2. The sequence goes on along the minus strand of JACWFM010000028.1, from coordinate 116,354 downwards.
CTCGTATAGTCACTCTTTCGACAACGTGAGCGTGTGTCAGTATACATATCCACAGCGTGCACTCAATCTACTACCTCCCCGATCAGCACATCACACCACGTCGGCCTCGATGAACCGAGAGCTTCCCGATGCATGATGGGCATACACTCGCCGCGAAGACGATCGCCGGTGCGCACACTATCACAAGCTCGGACTACTACGCGCTACTGCCCACAACTCAATCTCGAGGAGAGAACCCCGAATTCCGAGCGGATGGGTCCATGAGGTTTGTCCTGCACAAGCCGCTTGCGTGATAGCAAGGCACTAGTGCCTCTCGTCACATCGTACCCGGGCACCCGTTTCCTCGCCACTGGCCGCCACAAGACGATCAGGCTGTCAGTCCCAAGTCGGCCAAAGGAACTGAGTCAAGGGTTTTTCTCTTCACGCCTCGTATCCAGGTACAACCGTGGTACCGCGCCACAGCTGGGGAGACCCTCGACACCTAGCAACCTGCATGTCTCACACGTGAGGGCCAACAGGGAATCGAACGCGATGATCTCAGCAATCTGCGCCAAGACGCCCTTTCCCTGCGGCTCAATATCGCGTAGCACAAGCTGTGCACGCCTCTTGCGTGGCTCTCCGCCTTTCTGTGTGTAAAGCTGACGATTACATCCCATCTTCCGAGATTGCCACCAGGATCACGGCTGGATGTGACGCCAGGAAACCCGTGTGCCACTTTGCGACGGCATTTCAGACATATACTTGTCATCATTCTGCTAATCAAAGCGGAAGAGTAACAAGGCACGCGCGTGTCCAGCTGCAACCTCCGGTCTTGTCTCCGGATAATGCCCTTTTCCGAGAATGTGGGAAACGATTTACTTTCTGCAAAGCTGATACCTGGACGCCTCACGAGCAACCAACATGTCGCTGTCTGGGACATGTATTTCAAATCCTTCGCTCTGCGATACCATTCTTGTTCATCCTCTATACACATCACAGCTTCAAGTCTTTATCCGCGTGGACCGCCTTCCACTCTTCAACCAACCCAGCATAGTCCCGCGGCATATACGGCTCAGTGAGCTCCGCGAACCAGCTCCTCTTGCGGTTGTTCTGCAAACCCATGTCTCGCAGAAGCATGTCAATGTAAGGAATTCCCTCAAACACAAAGTCTGGCAAAGTGGCGCCATATCCGCAAGGGTAGCGCCACTTGCCCCATTGTGTGTGCAACATGATCTCTTCCAGCACTTCGCCATTGGAGCTTGGCAAACGATCCAACTTGTTGGACAGGTATGCAGCAGCCCAGTGGCCCTGGATCGTAGCGCAGGTAGAGGTAGATACGGTCGAGACTGCTCCCACCCAAGCAATGCTGCGAGCGAATGTGTAGCCAGAGGGGACGATGAAGCGGTACAGACGAAGCGGGTCGGCTTCCTTGGGTGTGAAGCGGAGCTTGGGCTGGTCTTTGAGGCGAGGGAACATGTCGAGAACGTCCTTGTCGGCCTTCTGGTTGAGTCTGGTCCTCTCGGCCGTCGAGATATCAAGACCGAAGCCTTGTGGACCAAGACCCTGGAACTTGATTGGCGACTCCTTCTTCCAGCCCGTTGAGCAGACAACAACATCCGCGTGCAGTCTGGTTCCGTCGGCGAGGACTACTGTCTTATTCTCCATGTGATCAATCTGGCCGATGTGGACTCGAATTTTCCCTTCTTTGACAAGATCGAACAGTGGCGTTTCGTAATTCAAGATACTGAGACCGCTTCCAATCCAGAAAGCGGAGTTCCATGGCTTGAGCTTCTTCAGCTCCGGGTGGGAATCGTATCCGTTCGCGCTGATAACATCGGCAGAAAGAATTTTCCAGAAAGTGTCGACGAGCCAGCGACCGATGAAAGTGCCATGAAGGAAACCACGGATGCCGCCGTAGCCGTCTTCCTTACCCCACGGACAAGGAGCCATCCAAGTCATCCAGCGAATAAGGAGCAGCTGGTCGAGACGCTTCTTGAAAGGCGTGACAAATGCTGGTGCAATCCACACCGGACCATGTCCGTCGTCTCTGATGACGAGGTCGACAGTCGAGCCGGCCTGGACTTGAGCATAAGCCACATCGAAAGCAGACTTGGCACCTCCTACGACGACAGTGTTCTTGATATCCTTCAGCTCAGGAGCGCGAGCGCAAAAGTCTTTCGCGTGGAACAGAGGAGCGTTGAGGTTCTCCTGGCCGTTGTAGGTAGGCATGTTCGGTGTCGATGTCAAGCCAGTGGCGAGGATGAGCTTCTTAGCAATAACCGTCCGCTCGCCAGAAGTGCCAGTCACGAACAACTTCCACGCATCGCCCGCCGGCTCGATCGCATCGACCTTAGTGCGGAACTGAATCTTGTCGAAGAATCCAAAGTGGTGGGCAAAGTCGGTGAGGTAGCGATTCAGCACTGTTCCCGGGATATGCCCATTGGCTTTGACGCCGTATCTCGATTCCAGCATGGGGAAATCGGGAAATTCGTAAGTGCCCACCATGTTGTTCGATTTGAGGCCAGGGTAAAGTCTGTCTTTCGACCAAGTGCCGCCTGCGGTTTCGGAACTCTCGAGAACGGCCATTGTGTGGTTTGGCATCAATTGCGACGCTGCTTTGGCGGCGGCTAGGCCATACCAGCCTGGTGAAGCACTTGCTTAGCGACATTCTCTCGGGCATTGCGAGGAGCGAAGACTGAGGAGCTTACCAGCGCCGACGACGACAATGTCATATGTTTCGCTCATGGCGTGGGAGTTTGTTGTTGGCAGTCAACTCTGAACGACTGACTGCTTCACTAACTAATGAAAGAAATATTTCGAATGTTCTTATGTGTGTAGATGACGCAGAGTTGGCAACTACTTGTCCGCACGGGCGGTCACGCCCTACTTATAACACCCTCTCCGTATCAGTCGGTCGCAAGCAAGCGCAAGAGCGAACCCAAGGGCCAAAGCTTGCGAGCTTGCGTATAACCGCAATGGTCGGTCGCCCCAAGACAAAAGCTACGCCTCCCCTGGATAGGCCCAAGGGCCACTCACACCGCGTCCGCGTCCATGGGGAAAGATTGGGCGGCCCGCTCACTCCTGCGTGCACGGAGTTGGATAATCCCCCACCCCCATGCCTTGTCGACAAGCAAGTCGCATGCGCCATTTCTGGATGACCCAGCTTCCCAGGAAGCGATGGCCCACCGTGGAGCGTGCTTTCCGAACACCCAAGCGCATTCTTCGTTCGCGGATGCCGATCTACACTGCTGCGCTCGAGACGGAGAGACTACTGTACAGGAACGGGGTAATGGGATTATCGGGATGTTCGTTATGCGGGGTTTGATAAGACCCTCGAAACCTAAAATACCACCACCACACGGACCGCCATTGTCGGCTATAGACTTGCTGGAGTGTGGGAGCGAACAGCTGGCGATTATCCGACTCTGGTTGGCATTTGAGATAAGAGATGGAGGTGGTATCCGACGCGTAGGCGTCTCTAGAGGCCCGCCATGTGACTGATTCGTGTCGCTTGCATGATATCGCGTCGGCAATGGGCTGCGATAGCGAGTTGGTAATTGTACTGGTAGTGCGATTGGAGGTCGACGAACCTGCGACGTTGTAGCGATAGGGGATGGTTTAACAGTTGATACCGATTTACTGATCCTCGTACGCGCACGCGTGTGATTGCAACCCGACATGTCTCAAGCGGAAGTTCAGAAAAGGAACTACATGTAAATGCAATAGTCTGGATACCATCCATGTGCATGCATACGATACGAAACCAAACTCCAAGGTCTATCTACTTCTCATAGCTAATTAACCCATCAATAGTCCCCGCGTGCAAACCACCCGTAATCGCAATGTCTGCCGCCGTCGTGTGCACCGACGCATCGCTCAAGAAATACACCGCCGCGCCCGTCAAATCGCTCTGCTTGCTGAGGCGCTGGTTCGGCGGCGCCAGCCACATCTGCTCGCCCTCGCGCTTGCTGGGCTTTGCTTCGCGGATATTGCGCGTCTGGTCCGAGTCGACGAAGCCCGGCGAGATGGTGTTGACGCGGATGCCGTGAGGCGCCAGCTCGACGCCGAGGACTTTGGCCAGTTGGAAGACGCCACCTTTGGAGGCGTTGTAGGCTGCCATGCGGTAGCCTGGCAGCGCGATGTGTGAGGATTGGGAGGCGATGAGGAGGATGCTGCCGGGCTTTTTGCGCTCGATCAAGTGTTTGGCGACTAGTTGGGCTGTGAAGAATGTGCCGCGGACCTGTGCAATGGATCAGTAAATGGCCTCGATATGGGCTTTCGATGGTGCTGCGCTCGCCACTCACATTGATCTCCTGAATCAGCGTAAACTCCTCCCACGTCTGCTCGACAAACGGCTTATCAATCGCGATTCCCGCAGAAGGCACACACCCATCAATCGTCTCGAACGTATCAAGAGTCTTCTGGAACGCCGCTTGCAAGCTCTCCTGCTTCGTGACGTCCGTCTGGACGTACAGCGTTTTGCTGCCGAACGTCGACTTCCACGATTCGAATTCCTTCTGGTCGACGGGGCCGGACTGGATGTCCCAGATGGCGACGTTGCCGCCCAGATCGCAGATGGCGCGCGAGATGGTGAAGCCGATGCCTTGGGCGCCGCCGGTGACGATGTAGGTGCGGTTGGTGAGCTCGAAGGCGGAGCGGACGGATGCCATTTTGGATATGTTCTTTTTCTTTGAGTGTGTGTTATTCCTTGTGATTGATCGATCTGTCGAGATATCTGTCAAGGTGTGTCGAAGTAGAGACAATGTTAAAATTATTGGATAGGTCAATGCTGTCTCTACCAACGAAACTTGTAATGCAATGACTAGGGTCTCAATGGTCAAATCTTTTGGCTCCAGCAATGCAGCCGGCCTCTCGGACCTGAAGTCCAGACTCGCCGGCGTGGATCCGTCTCACATCGGGCCGCTGCAGCTGCGAGAGCTGTTCCAAAAGAGGCTGGTCGGCTATGCCGGGGTGCAATTGCCGAAAGGGACTTGAGGGTCTTCCGACTTATCAGCTTGATCGACACGCTGGCGTCAATGACCAGTACACTTCAAGTTGAGAGTTTTCACAGAAGTGTAGATAAGCTGGTGAACAACTTCAGCGCTGAAGCGAACTGAGAAAAGATAACGAGATCATCTTTCAAGATTGTGTACTACACAACCATCACTGACCATGCCGCCGTACGCCGACATCAACAAGCCTCCGGCTCCATTGCCTGCTGCCAAACTGCAGGTCTTGAAATCTGGTGTATCGCTACAGCCACCTTTGACAAGACTTGGCTCTGGACCTGGCTTGATCCTTTTCACGACAGATGAGATATACGATGAAAAGTTGGCCCAACGTGATGATGCACCTACGGCGGTGCTGAAGTGGGCTGAGGAGGGCTACACTGTTGTCCAGATTTCCGCAGCAGCAGTCGGCAGCTCGAAGGTAGAAGATCTACTCACTGAAGCTGTCAAGGCGATCGAGCGATGCGACGCTTGTCAGCCAAAAGACAAAGTCGGCGTGGTCTGTAAGTCTGAGTAGTCACGGAATGCTTACTCTACATGGCTGCTAATCACTCAACCAGCCTACTCAAAAGATCTCTGGGATGTAGTACGACCAGCTCTTGCGAAGTTCCCAAGGGTTGTAGCCGGCGTTGTCTATGTCGATGGCCAGGAATCCGAATCATGCGGTGCGGACAACTTGCCTCTACTCAAGCATGTAGCTGGGCCTCCGAAGCAGATCGGTTCAAAGTCAGCGGGAAGCCTCATTAAAGACTACCATTACCCCAAATCACAGGGTCAGTGGTTCTCAGCTGGTGGTTCTGATTTCGACTACGCCGCGGACTCGGTGGCGCATACACGGAATTTGCAGTTCTTGAAGCCGAAGATGGGTGGTCCATACTTTGACCTGGAAGATATCTGGGAGGAGCACACGTTCTACGAGTTCGCTGATAGATCAGTCGAGCATACTATGAGCACCATGGTACAAGAGCCATACGTGAACCATATTCCGACTGTAAGTCTGACCTCTTGAGGTATGCGAGAAATTCGCTGACAGTCTTGAACAGTTGACTGGTGGCGTAGGGAGGAGCAGCCTGACGACTTTTTATCGGAACAACTTCATCTTCAACAATTCCGCAGACACTGATCTCGAGCTCGTCAGTCGCACGATTGGCATCGATCGTGTGATTGACGAATTTGTCTTCAAATTCACACACGATAGGGAGCTCGATTGGCTGTACGTTTCCAGCTCCTCCCTTTTTTTCCTCCTTAAAACTCAGCTGACTTTGTCCAGAATGCCGGGCGTGCCACCCACCCACCGTAAAGCAGCAATTCCCTTCACGGCTGTCGTGAACATCAGAGGCGACAGGCTTTATCATGAGCACATCTCATGGGACCAAGGCACAGCTTTGAGGCAGCTTGGCCTCTTACCAGAATATCTGCCGTTCCCATATCCTCTGCCTGAGGGCAGTGCGTTGTCAGCGGGTGCAAAGGTGGAATATCGTGTGCCAGTACTTGGTGTCGAGACTGCGGACAAGCTACGCAACAGGAAGTCGGTGCCGTCCAACGAGATGTTCAAGTATGAAGTGCGGGAGAGGAAGATCTAGATAGGCCCTGTTTGACTTGGTGTATCCTAGTGCAGTGTGTATAGATGAATTTATGACCCAAATCTGATTTCAAGTCTTATCATACAATCTGCAGCGCTGCAATTCCTCTCAGCTTTTGCTCATTCACGTTGCCTTGCATTTTTGTTGCTCCAAACGTTTGAGAAGCACTCAACCTCTCGACCGTCATCGTATGAGCACCGTTCCATTGTACGTACGGATGCCGGTATCAGCAGCATCTGGCGTGGGGTAGCGGACGACAGCAAGGCTATATTTCCAAGTCAACTTGGAACGCCATGGTTGGAGATGGCGGTGTGATTCTACCCTAAGCTTTGTCAGTCCCATCTACTGGAACATATATCTTACTATGGTCATCGACGTTGGCCTCCGATATCTTTCGGAGGAGGAATCTGTTCAAGGCTCGCTGCGACCGCTGAGGTATGATTGGTACTCCACTAAGTACAACCAGGTTCTCGTCACGTGGACCTTCCATCGTCCTCAAAGTTAGTGAGATGTTCTGTTCGGCCGGAGCATGGAGTTGTCACGAACAAAATCGCCACCAGTTAGTTATGTCGGAGATCTGGTGCCGAAGTGGTCTGCTGTACCACGCAGGAGAAATGGAGGCCTTGGTCCAAGCACGCGGGGTTAAAAAGGCAAATCAAGGTCCGACCACATCCGTTATTGAGCACATGCCACACTCCAGCTGGGTCGGCTAAGGGCTGGACAAAGTCAGATAACAGTCGCGATGCTGTGGTACGCGCCATGACTTTGCTTGGATCTGTACAGCAGTGAACGCCAGGGACTGGTCGAGCTATAGGTGCATTCATTCCGTGCGGTGTTCGGTGTGATATACCTTTCCTTCTATCCTCGTCACGAGTGTGGGTACAACCACAATAACATGCCGCGACCGAAAGTCCACGAGAGTCAACGCCAGAGAGCGGCAGAGGGTGGGTATAGAGCGGCTTCCTTGCGGTTGGTGTCAGACGTGATTTACTGACTTGTATGTTTTTTTTTCTCTGAACAGCTTGTTCATTCTGCAGAGAGAGCAAGAAGAAATGCAGCGGGACGGCGCCTTGCTCGCAGTGTCTGCGGAGGGGCCTACCCCATGAGTGCCACATCACATATCTGCCTCGAGGCTTCAGATCGAGGAACAAACATAATGCTTCTAATGGAGCCACTCGACAATCCTGGAATCCTGGCTCAAGAGCGCCGGCCATTCCTGCCCAAGAGACAGGCGTTGCCACGTTACCCAGTCCATCGAATGTTTCTGGCAGTCTGTCTGATACCCATATGATGGCAACAGCTGGACTCACTGGACCGTTATCGCCTTCTGAATCCCGAGACGACAATGACGACAGCAGAAGTTATCAGGCTGCAGGCTCAACTGCGACAGCTCGATTGGGCAATTACGCAGCATCAGAAGACACATCCTTGATCAAACCTGGTCCACGAATGCTGCTTAGCTCGCATGGCGAAAGAGGTGCGTCAACGTGATTGCAATCTTTCTTGGTTGCCAGTGGCATTCGCTCATCGTTACAGTGTACGTTGGAGCCGCCGCTTCAATAGCTTTCCTCCAAACTGTGAGACGGGTGGTCGCTGGACAAATTGGGCCCACGAACTTTTCGCAAAACATGGACAGCGAGAAGATGCTAGAGATCGAAACTCCGCAGTCCACAGACGACACCATGAGCCTTACTGCAGAGCAGAAGCTACACTTTCTGCAATGCTACTTCTCAGTAGTGAGTATTCCTCTTGCAGTTGAAGTCGCGGTCATAGCGGCTGATTCTATTGCCATTAGACGGAAGCATTCATCGACATCTTTGACCCACCAGAACTTGAAGCTTGCATAAAAAATAGTGGCAAAGGTTCTTTTTTGGGTACAATAACAGATAACAACAGCGGATCTGACGGCGGTATTCCTTCCGCCAAACAGTCCAGCCAGTTGCAACGAGCTACTCTTGATCTAGTCCTTGCGATTGGTGCGCAATGCACGTCGAAGCAGGACTCCCAAAATATCGCTAGGGCTCTATTCCGCAAAGCCCAACGTCAAGCTTTATCGGAGATGATACAAGATCCCGATCTTGACATGGTCAGAACTTATCTCCTCATGGCATTTTACATGTTAGGCGAGTGTCGGAGGAACACAGCGTACATGTACCTGTCTGTCGCCGCACGAGCAGCTATCGCTTTAGGTCTGCATAGCCCGAGCCCATATTCCCGGCAGCAACCTCTGGACACGAACGACAAATTAAGGTTAGTAGCATGATATACTTACATTTCAGCCCGCCGCTAACCATAGCATCTAGGCTGCGTGTTTGGATGACATGTCGTGTGGGCGACAAGCTCGTCAATTCGCTGCTTGGTCGCCCAGCCACCACTATCGGCATTTTGGAACAGCTTGATCCTGTCTATACAGACCTTGTATCCGGTCAAGATCGTGGCCTGAAATGTATGGTTGCCGCCTACAGGATTGTCTCCATCATCGACGAGATCAACACGAAGCTCTATAGCGAGCAAGACGTTCGACCTGCGGTGGTAGAGCAACTCCTTCAATCCATTGATATCTGGAAGCGCGACTGCCTACCATCATTACAACCGAGTGTTCAAGAGATATCGCTTCTACCGGGAGATGCGTCATCGGACCCGAAGCAAGGGTCTGTAGGAATTGTGCATGTCTCCTGCCTGTACTACTTCGCGGTGATTCTGGCTACCCGGCCAGTATTCATCTCAGCCCTTACGCTGCAACAAGGGCAAAAGGAACAGGAATCACCAATGAGTGAAGCGTGTCTAGATGCAGCTGTGTTCCTTGCACAGACATGCGTCGAAGCACTCGACACCGGCTTACTCGCGAGTAATATGTGCATCATGAAGTAAGTGATCGCATCGGCTTGCCCCACAGCGATACTAACAATACGACAGAGCACTCGTCTTCGCTGCAGGTCTTGTGCTTGGTGTGCACAACTTTGCTAAGCCCAGCAGCAAGTTCGAGACAGAACGCGCGTTCGAAGGCGCCAAACGAGTGCTCAGCTTCCTCGCCACACGCAGTCCTCAAGCCAGCCACTACCTCGACATCCTCACCTCCCTATCAAACGCAATTGCGGAACAGCGCTCTCGCACGGAACACGGCCGCGCGAATCGCTATGTGTCTAGACTTTTCTCTTTTGGGTCGGCGACCTCAAATGTCGAGACCTTCGTCGATGGTATGCAGAATGACGCTGCTGGCATGCCCGCTCTGTTGGGAGATTCGGGATCAGTAGCCATCGACGACTTGCCTTCTCTAAGCGGCAGTCCTTCGAGATGGCCCGGAAATGATCAGCTTGACCCGGAGCTGTTCATCGATTGGGAGACTGTCAACATCTCTCACTGGGATAACTTTCCTTTCTCGATATAGCCATATACCCTTCATTTGCAATACAGAATATTTGCGGGAACAAAAGACATTGGCTATCACTTTCACTATACCAGCAGCTTGCTGTTATATTATCCTTGCTCCACGGCGAGATTATTTTACGTTTTTTGTTGATGCAGGAGATTGACACTCAGAGTGGCCCAGGTAGAAAATCAGTAGTATTCCGACATCATCAGGGCTTCAGTGCAAAGTGCTGAGCAATGTTCTCGAACTGCACGCCGAAGAACGCTGATGGAGGCAGAGATATAATTGTGTCTGTTTCACTTATTGTGGCTCTCTTCAACTTTACCTCATACTCTTTGGTGTCAAAAGAGGCGCTTCATTCGTGGAAACACACTCCCCATGTTCAAAATGGTTTCAATAAATACAGGCTAAATAAATTTTGGCTATCATCACGCAGCAGAGATATCATAAAGAGGAGGGGAAACGGGTATGGTAAGAAGATCATGCGCTCGCGCCAATAACAATGCCGTTCGGGAGTTTGAGGCCAACTGGCAGACCACAGATGAACTTGTCGGCGTACTTGACTTGCTTCCTGGCAGCCAACTTTTCCTCGATGTCGCGGTACATGTCGTAACTGAGAAATTGTCAGTGATGCTGATCTTACAATGCAGGTAAAGGGCTGATGGCTTACGCGTTCATCTCCTCGATCGTCAGCACCTTACTCTCATCCTCCACTTTGTAGAAGGGCAAGTCCCTGTTGTTGGAGAAGCCTATGCGCTCGTTGATATTGTAGGCGGCCTTTGCTGCTGATGACTGGACCCGTGTGGCACGAGGTAGTCGCACATTGTTGTAGACAGCAAGAGCTTGCTCCACGTTTCCGTCAAAGTAGTCTGGGCTGAAGAGAATGCCGAGAGCAGCAGCGTCTTCGATCGCCATACAAGCGCCCTGACTCTGGTGAGGCATCATAGGGTGTCCAGCGTCACCGATGAGGCAGACTCGCTCCTTGTTCAAGTATGGATAAGGTTCGTGGATCCATAGTCTCCAAGGCTGAATCTCTTTGCCGATACCAAGGTGGCCGAAGACTTGTCGGTCGAGCTCAGGGTAGTGATCCAGAAGTTCACTCACAGGGCGATCCTCAGCGCCCCAGGCTTGACTGACGGCGTCGCCTTGCCCACGCTCGAAGAAGCAATAGTAAGACAGCAGCTTGCCGCCATTGCAAGGAGACAGGACAATCTTGTCCCACTTGCCCTCTTGGCCGCCCCAGTACTCCAGGGCTTCGTTCTTCGAGTAGTCCACGAGGCCAGCTTTGACGGCATCTTCGGTCATGACGTTGCAGTGGAGACATTGTTGGTCTGCAATTCTACGCTTGGGGTGGATGCCGATGACGCCGCGGATAACAGAGCCGATGCCATCAGCTCCGATAATGAGATCGTGGGTCGCAGAGACTCCGTTCTCAAAAGTGATAGTGTTCGTCTCCAAATCGATGGTTTTGCACTGAAAGGACAGGTCAGTCTCGCGGCGTAAAGAGTCAGAGTCATTAGCAAAGATGATCATACCTTGTGGTTGACGACCAGCTTAGCAGCTTTGCCCTTTCCCTCATTGTCTAGCGCAGCGTCCTTGAGCATGGCATGCATGTACTGCCTGTGGAACATGTTGTAGACATGTCCCCATCGCTCCTCATAGTCTTCCAGGCTGTATTCGCTGACAGGCTCGCCCGTCTTCCAGTCCCTGTTGATCAACTGCTTGAGGATCACAGGGTCGCCTTTCGCGACGTCAATTTCCCATTCGTGTAGCCATCGCGTGCCGTTGGCAGCACATGAGACTGAAGCTCCGACCTCTCCAGCAAAGTCTGATCGTTCGTAAATGATGACATCGTGGCCGGCGCGTCTTAAGGCGATCGCAACGCACATGCCGCCGATGCCGCCACCAACCACACCGACGTTGAGTTTTCTCCAGCCAGCAGCCATTGTGATTGAGATGTGATTGGCAGGAGATGAGTGGTGCGTGATTGTATGATTCGAGATGAGTATAGGTGCCAATGTGAAAGTAAGGCGTAAGTCGTTACACTTGTGAGTAGTCTTATACAGAACTAGATGGTGGAGACATCATGAGAAGTGCTGTACAACGGCTATGTCTTATCTTCTTGCATGGTTGCATGATTGCCGCCCGCAGCTCACCTAGCTATCTGGTCAACTGACGGATCATGTGCTGTACGGCCAAGTGCTACTCGCGGTCCGACGATCTTTGCTATTCAGCCATATGCGCAAGGTTCGTGATGATGGATGTGGCGGCTATGTACCTTCCGATCCGCTGCAAGTTGCGCGTGGGAACATATCCGGTATGCGCGGGTAATGCACCTCTATCTTTCGGACGTCCGTAGATTGCCATCATCCTACGAGATAAACACACCACCCGCAGATACGTTATCTGTCAAAATGCTTGTATCTGACGTTATCGTCAATCAATCAAGTTCGTTGCGGCTGTGGGATTGACAATCGTAGTTGCGCTTAAGTATTGCGAAACTGAATCTCGCGCAACTCGTACACATTTGCTGGAGGAGGCTCAACTTTTGGAATGACATAGACATTTAGTCATAGAGTTCTGGTGATATGGTGCGAGCATGCCAATCGATGATGCCTTACCACACAACGAACGATTCCATACGATACTGTCGGCCATGTCAACATGAAAGCCGATGAACGAAAAGCGGAATGACGTTTTCATCACCCTTCGCAGTTTGCATGTCCATTTGCTTGTGGAAAAATCACCCTTAGCCATACGTTATGCTTGCATGAGCACCTATGGTACTTTGTATTTGAGCACCATAGCGAGAAATCTTGTATCTTACCTCGTATTCATAGCAGAAACAGCAGGAAGCGCGGCTATTATCGGGATAAGCGTGACTTCCCGAGAGTAGCTCTAACGAGTAAGCGTACTAATAAAGGCGGATTGCCAATTAGACGAACACTCATTGTTCGAATAGGTGACAATCCGTACTATCGGAAAGCTCGCACAACCCAAGTGTCATATGTGGTTTTGCAAGCATTGCATAGCTAAGCATCAACTTGCAGAGTTCATGTCAATGAGCGCAAATGTTTCCAACGGAAATATGTCATGAAAAATATACTGAAGCTCCAAGTTAGGCCTTGCTGTCCTTGAAGTCTCCAAGCTTTAGCAGCTTAGCAGCATTATCGCGTCCAATCTTCTTCTTGTCCGACTTGTTCATCGGAATGTCATCGTACCAGTTACAAGCGTCACCAAAGGACTCGAATGGGTAATCGATCGAGAACAAGATGCGATCAGCTCCAACCTCGCCAAGACAGAACTGCAATGTGGAAGTCGAGAAGTGGCCGCTGGTGGTAATCCAGAGGTTCTGCTCGAAGTACTCGCGGATAGTCTTCTTGCATGAAAGACCGAGAGGCTTCTTGATATCTTCGAACCAGTGGTTGATTCGCCACATATCGAAGGGAATGTGCTCGCCCAAGTGACCAAGGATGATCTGGAGCTTAGGGTGGCGGTCAAAGACGCCGTTGGTGACCATGCCGAGGACATGCAAGCTGACACCTTGGGCAAAGCTCAATGGAGGGCCGATCAGCCACGAGCGCTTTGCCCACAGCTTTTCGTGAATAGTCCCGGTGGGGTTTCTGGGGTGGAGGTAAAAGGGAACGTCGAGCTCCTCAACAGTAGACCAGAAGACGTCCCATTCCGGACCATCGTAGAAAACCATGTCATCGCCGTCCGGACCAGCTCGTTGGGTGTCGTTTACAAGAGCACCCTTGAAGCCGTAGTCCTTGACAACTCTTTTCAGCTCTGCGGATGCTTCATTGGGGTCGTGCATGGATAGAGTGCTAGAAGATCACATTAGCCGGCATTCTGACACTGGATTTCTGAAAAACACATACGCGAAGGCACTGAAGCGGTCAGGGTGGGGTTTGATTTGTTCCGCAATGTAGTCGTTGACTTCGACTGCGAGAGCCTGTGCTTCTTTGGGGTCCCAGATGTCCTGAACACCAGGAGCTGTGTACGACAAGACGGTGTGGCCAACGCCATGTTCGTCCATGTACTTGATGCGTCTGTCGGTGATATCTGAGATCTCCGCTGCGTGTTTCGCGGCGTCGATGGCGAACAACGATGCCCACCATTGTGTCTTCTCGTGGAAGCGCGGCAGCGCGAAGGCTTCTTCTAGAGCGACTTTGCCCAACATCGTGATGTCTGCTGTATAGTGGAGGGATAGAATGAACTGCTCTTTTTAGATACAAATGGTATGATGAACTTCTTGCAGAGTAAAGTCAAGTGTCAACTGCGAGAAGTACGTGTTTTAAACCCCATGAACAAACCGCTTACCTTCGCCTGTTGCAATAGCTCAGCATCATGTGATAAACTGCCGGAATGCGGAGTTGTAGACTCTGTAGAGTACGGCAAGGTACTGATCCGAGGAAAAGGGAACTCAAGTACGTAGCCGCCTTCAGTGTCGCTTTCGCTGACCACAGCACTTGTGCAACCGCCCATCGGATTCGGTGCAGTGCTGCGCCGACACTCTGAATCGTGGTAGCATGTCGAAATATATCAACTGAGCTTGATCTGACGGACTCCGTCGCTAATGGACATATGATGGTTCTGTATCTCCGAACATGCGTCGCGGAAACGACCTTGTTTGGCAGCTTCAGCGGTTGAATTCCTTCCTTGGCGTGATTGATCCTGCCCGCTGCATGGGCATACCCGCCACCACCACAACACCGCACCTCTGCAGTCCACACGACGGATATGGCACCTTACACGACAGTATTAGGCCCGCTGCATGGGTGCAAGGCAATCACATGAGCGTAAGCAAGATCCTTGGTTCGTGTGCCTGAAAGCGGTCCGTATTGCTCTCCTGATAAGTATCGTGCTGTCTGAGGTCGTGCGATATAAGTATTTCACAACAGTGGAGCAATCAAGGGTCTTCCACGTTGAACACAAGTCTTCCTTGCTCTAACGTTGATATCCCTCAATTACTAAACCACTGCCACACCACCATCATGGGTTCCAAAGTCGAATCCGCCCCTTTGGGCAGCGAGTTTACGCGGAAGGTCATACAGTCGATGGGTCCCAACACACCGCCACGGCTCAGAGAGATCATGTCCTCACTGATCAAGCATCTACATGAGTTTACCATTGAAACCCAACTCACAACAGATGAGTGGATGATCGGCGTCAACGCCATAAACTGGGCTGGACAGATGAGTGACGACAAGCGTAATGAGGGACAGCTGATGTGTGATGTCCTCGGAATTGAATCATAAGTCTTCCACGAGCTCGGAGATTGTAGAGCTTGAATGCTGACCGAATGTACATTAGTGGACGACATCACATTTTCCGCCGCTACGAAAAGCACAAACGGCCTGACAGCCTCTGCTATTTTGGGTCCATTCTGGAGAGAAGATCACCCAGTGCGCCCAAATGGTACTACAATCAGCTTTGACACTCCAAAGGATGCTCAGGTGGCATTCATGTACGGTCGAGTCACGGACGTGGCCACCGGCAAGCCTATCGCTGGCGCCACCGTCGATATATGGCAGGCATCTACCAATGGTAAGATTTAAAGTCTATTGCCGCAAGAAAGCCTTCGCTTAGTAGTCCACAGGCTTGTACGAGCAGCAAGACCCCAACCAAAAAGACTTGAATCTCCGCGGCCAATTCGTGACAGACGAGGACGGCAAATACTCACTCTACTGCCTGCGGCCAACTCCATACCCTGTCAGTACCACAGTTCCAGCCCGCCTTTTAAATTTGCTGCTAACATATCGGAGGTTCCTGACGATGGTCCTGCTGGACAACTCCTGAAGATGATGGACCGACACCCATTCCGCCCCGCACACATCCATCTTGTGGTTCGCCACAAGGGCCACAACCCGTTGACAACGCAGATCTTCGACAAGGACTGCAAGTATCTGGCAGATGATAGTGTGTTTGCTGTCAAGGACGAACTGGCTGTCACTTTCGTGCCGAGAGATGGTGACCCGCAGGCGGAGTTGGGTCTGGAGTACAACGTTACTTTGGCGCCGAGCTACTGAAGAGAAACTTGTCTTTAAACAGACACCCCCTAATGAGCATATGAAGTTCTTACCTAGAAAGAAATTATGTCGGTCGGATGTTGTGCTACCCGCTAGGGAAAAAGGGACACGCAGAGACACGAATGCTGTCTCGAACAAATTTCTCGCAATTGAGTCTGATCAACTTTTGTTTTCAGTAATATATTGTGCTCGGCTGTGGTCTTTTTTACGATGAAAATAAACAAAATTACACCCTACCATCCCCTCCACCGCGTCCACACATCCACAATAGTATCCTCATCTCCTTCCTCCGAGTCAACAATCAGATACCACCCAAAGCTCGGCCCACACATGCACGCATGGTTCGGCCACAGCAACAACTTCTGCCCAACCTCCAATTTCCGCACCTCTTCAACCGGACCCTCCCACGATAACACACCGTGCTCCTGGCTGATACGACCGACGATCCAGCCCTTTTTCTCGCCCTCAGGATCGTAGAATTTGCCATCCTTCTCCGGCCATGAACTCACGACTGCCCAGCCAGGATAGCTCTTGCAGGGCTCGCGGCCCATTACGATGGAGCCTGCAGCGATCATGGCTTCGGGCTTTTCACGGTCGTTGTACACGCTGACGACTTCGACGAGAGCTCGGAGGCCGAGGTCAGCGAAGGATAGCATGGTCTTGGTAGGGTCTGAAGAGGAGTGCTGTGGTCGAGCGCGTGTGGCGAGCTGCTGCATGTCCATTACTGGGTACACGCCAGCGTGGATTTCTACGGCGAAGCTCTGCCCGATTCTGTCGAGCAGCGCTCTATACTCCTTGCCACCCTCGCAATTATCGACGATGTTCTGCGTGGCGGTCGCAGTAGGCGTGGCGCCAATCGACAGCACAGCCTTAGGCGCATTCGGGTCCTCTGAGGCCGTCGCGCCAACACACTTCAAGAACTCAAGCGCCGCCTTCTCAACGCCCTCGAGCTCTTCGGCAAAGAACTTGAGAGCCTCCTGAGGGTCTCCGACGCCGTACGAGTGGCCCATGTGCGCGTAGAAGCCAGCCGTGTGCGTGCGCTGCGAGGATTTGAGAGCGTACGCGAGGTCGCTGAGTTGAGCTTCGCCTACGGCGACGCCGGCGCGGTGGTAGCCGATGTCGATTTTGACGAAGACTGGAATTTGGCCGGGCCAGGTTTCTTCGGAGACGCTGTCGAGAAGGCGGACGTGGTCTGGGTGGTCTACGAAGAGGGAGATGGTGTTTGGTCCGAGGATGCGGGCGACGGCTGCTAGTCTTGGGATGGACGAGGGTGCGACTGGCAAGCCGTAAACTACCTGATCACGATGTCAATGGTGGATTTACGTGTAGTAGAGTTGCCTATCAACTTACGTTGACGTCTTTTCCTTCCCTCTTGCACTCCGCCAACCAAGGCATCAAATTCTCAATCTCCGCCACAGTACTTGCGATCAGCTTCACGCTTTGAGAATCTGCACCGACTTGTAGCTTGGAAAGCTGCGTTGTCTAAGACCAGCCAATAGCATGAGTCAGCTATCTGTTCAAACAATGAAGCATGCATGTAGCAATTCAATCGCCGCCAGATTGGCCATACCTTATGTGTCTTAACATGTGCTCTAAAGCCCACGCCCAATTCCTTCGCTGTATCAAGCATGAGCTTACAGTTACGCCTTACAACTGCAGCATCGATCACAACTGCAGGTGCTTGAACATCTTTGATCTGACGGCCGAGAAAGTGGTGTTTGAGAGCTGTGTCCGAGGCTTGCGGGATCAGAGATGGTGCGTGGAAAGGCGGAGTCGCATTTAGGGAAGCCATCTTGACGGTGCAATCTCAATGGCTTAGATTGACTGTTACAATATCGTGTATTGGTATTCCGAGATTGATGAATTGTATCAAGTCCGGGCTGGTACGAGCAAGCTTGGCGAGTCCGGCGCAAAGAAGAAGTCAGACTTTCGGGGAGCTTTAGATTCTTTCTTCTCCGCGACAAACGACGATTTAATCAACAATTCTCTGTCTATATATTCGACCAAGACGAACAACAGGTGGAAAGAAAGGAGAGTGTAGTCACAGCCCTCACGCCCTACAGATAGTGGAGCCTCTATCAGGCCTATCTATCCTCCGACAAATTCCCAGAAAGGCAAGCGGGCAGCCAACGGCCAACTGCGTACGGGGGTAACATTCATCCGCCACAGTCGCGCGCGCAGAGAGACGCGATACCACAAGTTATTACCCCATCCGATCTCAGCGCAGTAGCAATGGATCAAGGCACGAAGCGCAAAGCCGATGATGTCGGCTCGGGCTCGTCGGATAAGAGGAGCAAGGTGAGTTTTTTTCTTCTCACGTTGTCGCTGTACGTAGGCGAAATTTCGATTGCAAGGAGCGAATGGAATGCTTTGGCAAGGAGTCGCAAACCCATCCTTTTGTTTTCGAAGACGGTTGACCGGCTGGCTAATCGTCATCTGCCAAAGTCTATGGAAAAACACAACGACTAACAGCTTCTGTAATTCAACAGACGAAAAAACAATGGCGCGTCCCACGCGGGAACCAAAATCCCGCCAACGCCCCTCGAGCAATCATGCCGGGCGACAGCGGCATCTTCGCCACATGCAACAAAGGCCGGGAAGCAAAATGCGTAGGCGAGCTTCGCGACCTGTTCGCCGAGTACGCTGAGCAACTGTACGGCGACGGCGACGACGCAGACGAGAACGAAATTGAGGGAACAGCGAGCATCGAGAACGACATCCAGGCGGAGCTCGCGGGCATTCAGAAGCCGCCGAAGGGGCAGCTGTTTGTGCCTGTGAAGCTTGATGTGCAGTGTGGTGAGTACCTGCTTACTTTTATTTTGCCTCTCGGACTCGCCTAATGCAGACGAGAAGAGGAAAAGGGGCGAGATGGGCTGACTAGGTTTGATTGCAGTTGTGTTCTTCAAAACCGTGGCTCCGGTCGAGCCGGTCAGTTTCGTGCACAAGATCTGCGAGGATGCCATGGCGAACCCGATGCACAAGAGGACGCGGACGGCGAAGCGGCTGGCGCCTATGAGTCTGATGGGAAAGGCGACGATGGAGGGATTGGAGGAGGTAGCGAAGAGTGTGCTGGCGCCGCACTTCCATCAGGCGCCTGTGACGCCGAAGAAGGTAAGTGGTGATGATGATGCATTGTTTTGTTGAACGATGATACATGATGCGTTCGGGGCACAGGACTAACAATAGGCGACTGCAGTTCTGCGTACGCCCCAACATGCGCAATCACAACACGCTGAAGAGAGACGCCATCATCAAGACGATGGCCGGGCTCGTCGGGCAGCCTCACAGAGTTGATTTGAAGAACTACGACCTGTTGATTACGGTGGAGATCTACAAGGTTGGTTCTCTCTCACCCTGCAAGCAAACTGCAAGCTATAGGCGAAGAATGCTACGCTGATATGCTACATTGCAATTATAATGCTGACTATTAGACGCAGAATATATGCGGCGTTAGTGTTGTGGATCATCGCTTCGAGGAACTTAAGCGATACAACATCTCTGAGATTTTCGACCCGACGCCGAAGGAGGAGGCGGTGAAGGAAGACAAAGCTGAAGCGCAAATTTCGGCTGAGGTCGAGGCAAAGCCAGAGGTGGTCCCCACAGCCATCGCTACTACTACTGAAGACAAGAGCGGCGTGGCCGTGACAGATGAAGTCTCAGTAGACGACGACAAAGCGGTTGCAGGCGATGGCGGTGTTTCGCTCGCCAATGACGATGCGACAGGTCGAGACAAGGATGGCGTCTCGGCTGTCAAGGATTGAGCTGCAGACGGCGGAGGCGGCGGAGGCGGCGGCGAGCTCGGCCCAGGATCCGTAGTAATAGGGCTCAGTGACGAGTGATGATGACTTGGTACGCGAAGAAGACAGATACCGTCTCTTGTTAGCGCCGATACCACAGAACAGCCAGCTCGACGCAGTAGTCCTCGACGCGGTGTGCGTATATTACAATCTCGATGCTACGCGAGGAGGTCTACATTTTTAGTAGTGTGGGGCATTCCACTTTGTGTGTGCGTTTTTGTCAGCGCAGCCAGCCAGCCAGCCAGCTTTCCGAGGGGCGAGTTCCGTGGGCGTGATAGCGGTTGAGAGAGATACGCAAGCCTATTCCCTTCTGCGTATGTCTGCCTGAAGAAGGATATTGCGCGTACGGATGTAGAAGGAAGTGGAAGGAGGTCTGTAGGGGTCCGTGACGAACCGAAGCGAATGCGCGTGTTTCAGGACGCGGTGGGGACAGTTGACGACAGGCGTGCAGGAGTAGCGTTGGCCTGATCGGTAATTAAGCGAGAAAGGCGATCCTGAGGACTGGAAAGGCGAGACGTTGGAAGGCGTGAGGGCACAGCCAGCGAGATTCTGGAAATATACTTTCGGAGAAGATTACCGAATGGACGGGTGGACCGTGGGAATAATGATGAAATCACCGGATGGTGGAAAGGATGGATGGTTATGGTGGTGTCGGGCATGATCCGCATCCCTGGTATACCAGCGTGCCGTACGTGCATGTGAGTGGCTGAGAGGCTGATGAGATGAGAGGTTCGCGATCTCTCAGCGGCGAATGGGACATTTGGATCTTCCATGTCAGATGGTATAGCTGGCGTCGACATGTATAATGATGCCAATAACAACAAACTGGTGGTGCCATACCTCGACTACTCGGAGATGGCTCGCCCTCGATCGATCGCGCACCACTACTGCCTGCCCACGCCACTTCCCACTGGGCTGAGGAAGGCGGACGAAGAAGAGTCGAAGCCCACGAGGGATCCATAGATCTCCCGCTTGGAGCGCGAGGAGCGCTCGCTTGCTGCGACGCCGTTTGAAGTTTAACTCCACCGCTGCATCTCGAGTGCCGGCCGAACAGCAATCTATCAATCGACAAGCATTATCGTGATTGTGGAATCGTGAATCCTGCCGTCGTGTCATCTACGTCGCAGCGCTGCCTCAGCTACAGTGTCGCCTGCCAGTCTGCAGCCGCTCTGCCCTCACATATCACATATCACTATCGCCAGGCGGCATTCAACGCTGCACGTAAGCGAAAGTGCTGCAGCCCAGCCGTCATGGACATATGGCCGCTGCCTGACAGGCGACGACTAGGCGTGCTGTGTCACAGAATGTATACACGTGTTGTGTTGTGTTACTCGTGTGTGTGTGTGTGTGTGTGTGTGTGTGTGTGTGTGGGTGTGTGTGTGTGTGTGTGTGTGGGTGTATGCATGGATGTATGCATGGATGTACGTACATGCCATGTGTCTGCCATGAGTGTATGTGGTACAAATGCCTGCCTGCAATCCTCCAGCAGCAGACACGCCAATAACAAGGACAAGCACTCGCAAACAGGCGAGCCGGCATAACTCAGGCCATCGAGAGCATCCAATAACCGCTGACCGCATGCCACGAACCGAGGGCTCGTCCAGGCTCATCCTCAGCACCGCTCGCACGTTCAGCCTTCTCTCGCCTACTTCCCACAACGGCCCGCCGCTACGGCCTCGGGCCCCTGCTCGATTGGCATTCTTACGCGAAAAGCATCCCAAAGCCTCATCGCTCGCCTCTCTATACACTCCAGCCTTGCGTGGCTCGCTGGCTCCGCTCGCCAATTTAGCGACCGTTCGTCTACCTCACCCAGCTCATCCCCCAAGCCCTGCACCGTGCCTATCCGGCCCAATTCGACCGCGGCGATGGCGTCTCCAGTAAGCGAAACCTGATCCATATCCACAAATGCTCTCCTTCCTCTCGTGCCGTGCGTGCCAACGGCGCTGTTGTTGCTGCTGCTGCCCAGTACTGTGACTTTGTTACCGCCTGGACGGATATCTTCGCTCTATACCCTGCACTTGCACTATATGCTTCTCTGTCGCCCTCGCTTTCATTAATCAACCAAGCCCTGTTTCGCATCACTCTCCCGCAATCATGTCCCTTGCTACCACGTGTGTGAGCATATCTACACCTTCCTTCCCAGCGCCCCATCATATGGAAACTTGCCACCCACCCATACCTGGAGCTACAATCGGTCGAACGCTAGCATCTTCAACACACATGGCTGCAAAGCCCGCAGTCCGACCTCTGGACCGCGCGGCCATTCTCAGAACTGCCAGTATCGCGTTAAGAAGCGACTCCGTCGAAATCCACAGACTAGACGACCACCTATATCGATCATACCGTATTTCGGATCCCAGCGATGACGATACCTTCTGCGTCCTCAAATGTCCTCCAGGCCCGAACACACGCCTCCTTCGCCACGAACACGACCGTCTATCGACCGAAGCACATTGCCTCCAGATCTTTAGCCGACGAAAAGGCTTACCTATAGTCCGGCAACCCGCCCTCTTGGACCATCAAACATCATCGTTCACTCTCATCGGACCACAATCTGGTATCATACTTTCAGATCTCGAAACACCACTTTCACCATCACGGCGAAGGACACTGGATCGAAGCCTGGGTCAATACCTAAGACGACTTAATGCTATCACATGTCCCACGTTCGGCCCACTTCAACGACCACAACATCCCTCTTGGGCACGCTGCTTTGCTTCAATGTTGCTGGAAGCCCTTCGGGATGCCGAAGATGGACTCGTCAGCTTGCCTTATAGCGAGGTTAGAGCGCAACTGAAGCGTCATTGGGATCGTTTAGATTCAGTATCAGAGGCGAGGTTGACCGTTACCGAACTGCCCGTTGATGGTGTGGTTTTTGATGAGAGGTCAGGAGAAGTCAGAGGGTTGGTCGATTACGGAAGTGCGATGTGGGCGGATCCGATGTTCAGCGATTGTTTCTTGCGGGCGTCGGAAGGCCTTGTGGAAGGTTACGGCGCGGCCGATGGCGAAGACCAGAAGGTCAGGCGGCTCTTGTAAGTGATCATTGTCCTTGGATTCACACGTGGCGATCTTATACTGACTTGCAACGACAGGTACATCGTCTACCATTCGCTCGTCGCTATTGTGCAACAGTGCTTCCGACCTGGTTCAAGCGGGTCGGAGAATGAAGCCCGCCGATCGCTTGCAACTGCACTTCAATACCTGACCACCATCGACGCTTCATGAAGCGACGTGTCCTTGCAACACTGCCATCCATCCGGGCTCTTCACGCCTATGTACCACCAACATGAGCTCCGACATGACATTGTCGGGCTGTGCCTGCGGCACCCAATACAGCTCCAGTCAGCCTTCGTCGCCGACTCACGAGCGACGACCCCATGAAGACGACTACATCAAGCCGTCAACCAACGACCGCTCCTCTTGCCTCCGTTCACACGAGCCATGCATCGCAACATTCGAGTCCTGCACATCACCCGCAGTGGCAAGCACAGGCCGTGTTGCTTCGCCAACGAGCTTCAACCGTATCTCTTCCGGCTTCGATCCTTATCTTCTCGAGGCAGATTGCAGCAGCGCTCCTGCGAGCCTGACCATACACGTACGCACGAAAGCCGCGTGATTCTTATAACAGCCTATCTGATATGTCACGAACAAGCGCATATACACGTTTGATATAAACCATACATAACTATAGCGCAAGCTTATACACACATATACACATACATACATTCCTCAGTGCACCCATTCAAATCACATTGGACGTCTCGATGCCGCGAATAGGAACCGTGAGTTCATATATCTGGGATCGGCTTCTCGCCTACAGCAGAACAGCGTGCTGTAAGTCTGTATACCTAAACACGAGCTAGGGTTCGAGTTAGGGCGTGGAGCTTGGCACTTCGTAACACCGGATCGACGACGACGAGGTCTGACACTTGATTGTAGCGACCATCGATACAGTTGGCAGCCTATGTGGCTATAAAGTCTGATTTTGTGTATTCTGTGCTAATGACTGTGCATCTAATCGATCTACAATGTTGTTCACCCGTTTCTCTGATATATTGACTAAACACCGATAACAGTCCTCTAACCATTCTCGACAACAAGTACAAATCAACAACAACATCGGCATCAAAGCTCCAAAAAAACCGGCCGCCCTGCCAGATATATCTAGAGTACCAAAAGGAACATACATGCAACGTCCCACAGCATAATCTCCAGCATAGCCCAAGATATCGTCGTCGTAGCATCGATCCCATAACCCTAATTACCCCAAGAAAAAATGCCTCAAGGGTTTCGAGGTAGCTTGAGGAGTAAGCGGAAATTCATTGCCCGCGGAAGGAGGCCGACACGAAAACCACCCGGGACTTCACGAAGACATACCGCACACAACCCAGTCCGACACATGCGTAGATGCAGGAAATTTGGAGCAAGCAAACCGAGAAGTGACAAGCACATATCACAGAAAATTGGAGATGAGAGATAAAGATGTGGTAGACAAAAGAAACAAAATAGATTTCACATGCGTTTTGTTTGTACAGTTGTGTGTGAATGCTTCACTCACTCCCCCTCTCCCTCATTCCCCATCCCTAACATCTCATCTCCACAGTAAATTACACATCTAAGCGAGAAGCATCTTCCTAGGGTCCTCGATCATCTCCTTGATGCGGACGAGGAAAGTGACGGCTTCGCGGCCGTCGAGGATACGGTGGTCGTAGGTCAGGGCGAGGTACATCATGGGGCGGATCTCGACCTTGCCGTTGATGGCAACGGGCTTGTCCTTGATGGCGTGCAGGCCGAGGACGGCGGTCTGGGGCAGGTTGATGATGGGGGTGCCCATGAGGGAGCCGAAGACGCCGCCGTTGGAGATGGTGAAGGTGCCGCCGGCCATGTCTTCGATGGTGAGCTTGTTGTCTCGGGCCTGTAAATTTAGTGTTAGCTTGGTCAATTTAGAAAACGTATATCACGTTGACCAACCTTCTTGCCCAGGTTGGCAATCTCCTGCTCAATGCCGATCATGTCAAGAGACTCGGCGTTCCTGACAACGGGGGTGACCAGACCCTTGGGAGTGGCAACAGCAACGCTGATGTCAACAAAGTCCCTGTAGACAATGGTGTCACCACCGTTGGGGCCCTCAATGGAGGCGTTGACAGCGGGGATCTCCTTCATGGCGAGGGAGGCAGCCTTGGAGAATGCACCCATGAAGCCGAGCTTGGTGCCAGTCTTCTTGAGGATCTCATCCTTGTAGAGCTTGCGCATCTCCATGAGGCCAGACATGTCGACCTCGTTGAAGGTGGTGAGAGAGGCGGCAGTGTTCTGTGACTGCTTCAGACGCTCAGCGATCCTCAGGCGCATACGGTTCATCTTGACGCGACGCTCCTCACGGGCGCCAGGGGTGGCAGGTTTTGACTCCTCAGCAGCCTCGGGCTTCTTCTCAGGCTTCTTCTCCTGCTTAGGCTCAGGCGCGGGCTTGGACTCCTGCTTGGGCTGCTCTTTGGGCTGTTCGGGCTTCTTCTCCTCCTGCTTGGGCTTGGCCTCCTCCTTCTGGCCCTCGGGCTGCGAGCTGGTCTCCTGAGACTCAGAGGCAGGTGCCTTGGGCTCCTCCTTGGCCTTTGACTCGCCACTCTCAGATGCCTGTGCGCCAGCATCGATCTTGACAAGGTCCTGACCAACAACAACAGTGTCCTCCTCGTTGGCCAAGAACTCCAGAATCTTGCCAGCCTTGGGAGCGTTGACGGCGACATCGATCTTGTCGGTCTCGATGGTGGCGATCTCCTCGTCTAGCTCGACGTAGTCGCCGACCTGCTTGCTGAACTGCTTGAGCGTGCCCTCGGAGATAGACTCGGCCATTTCGGGAACCTTGATGATCTCCTCTCCTGTGGGGTGTGTTAGCGGTTGCGCCTACTTGGCCAGAGAGTTCGTCGCATACCCTTGAGACTACGGCTCATACTGAACTGGCGCGACTGGTAGGCGGGCGAGGATTGTCTGCAGCATTTTTAGAGTTTTGTTCTTGCGGGAATTCTTGAACATGGCTGCAAACAAACATACTGTGACTGCAGGGCCTGGTATGAGCTCCATGAAGGCTTAGCGGCGTATGAGAGGGAGCGAGCGGCAGCAGGTGCGCGCATCAGACTCCTTGCGCTTTTTGAGCTCTGGCTAAGGAGAGAGGCAGGACGGGAGACGGCGGCCATGCGGCGCAGACATTGTGAGCTCGACATGGTTGGGAGTGTGGCTGAGAGAGGGCTCTCGTGGTGCAGCGCAGTGCTGAAATGAGTGGAGAGTGTGTATGGAGAGTCCCGTAGGACAGGGCGTGAATTGCAAAGATGAAGATGTGGTGATGTGACGGGGTAATGGTCGTGAGGGATGATGTAGCTTTGAAGCAGCAGAGGCAGATCTTCAGCCAGCCAGCTCTCACGCGCGCTCTCGGAGGTCGACCGAACAAAACGACGCAACTCCCGTCCGAGCTCCTCCGTAACTAGCCGTCCTCTTACAGGCTGGCCTTCTTGTCATCCTCCACCAGCGGAAGCAACCGTACCGCATCCCGCGGCAACAGCACCTCAGTTCAAGCATCGCTGCCGTGTTGCGCCGTAGGCCCTGCTGCTGTGGATAAGGCAAGCTATCACCGCACACCGAACGTGAGTACCCAGCACGCGCATCCAGCCATACCGCTGAGACTAACCCATGGCCCAGTCTCCCCTCTAAACCCATTGGCAGGCCGCGACGGCCAGCACCTCCCCGACCATGGCTACCAAACCCCAGATCCTGTGAGCAGCAACTATGTCCAGCACAATGCACGCGCATGTGACACACGTCTGACACCATGTCCAGCTCGCTCTACCGCCGCTCCCTGAAGCTCGCCCTCGACTGGGCCGTCCACCGCTACGTCTGGCGCGGCCAGGCCTTGTACATCCGCGGTCTCTTCGAGGCCAACAAGCACGTCACAGAGCCCAGACAGCAAAGGGTATGCGCATTCCCCGGATGCAAAGATTGCAAGAAAAATGCGGAGGGAAACATTGAGAAAAGCAGACGAGCACGGGAAACACATGAGATGAATGCTGACCCGCCATCTCTCACAGTTAATCATCGAAGAGACCGAGGGCCTTCTCGAGAAGTGGAAGCACCCCGACCCCTACAGAGCTCCCACCGCACCCGGCGGAAGCAAGTACGAGCGCAACTTGCCTGTTCCCTCGACTGAGCGTAAGTTTTCTGGCATCCCGTCTTGCAAAGACGGCAAGATATACTTGGACAACATTCAGCTGACACGCCTCGCAGCGCCGCCACACATGCATCTGTAAGCTAGCGCAGCGCTTGATGGGAAAAATGTGGCGTCTTTCTTTATACTGTTGAACCCGGGAATGTACAAATGGCTAGTAGCAGGGTAGGTAGTGAGGAGAAGATGAATATACCAAAACATACAAGAAGTGCTTCGCCGAGGAGTTTGTCATTTCTTTCGCTGCGAATTTCATTGGTCGTGTCATTTTGTGAGGTGAGCTGTGCATGTCAACAGAGAGAGAGAGAGATGTATGCTACTTGGCCGTGTTACCTATCTGCTTGTGTAGTCTCCCATCGCCACATCCCGACCAGACAAGTAAGTAAGTGAAGCCAAGGAAACATAAAGTAGCCAGCGTACCTGCAACTCTCCTCCACGCGTCAACACGCCATGAATTCTACTTCCCAATCAACGAGCACCATCCTTCCAGGCCCTGAGCTCTCCGCACTCCTCCCATCTCACATCATATTCCTCCAATCATCTCCTCTCCGCCCATATCTCCATCATCTACTCTCAAACCTTGGCATCCAATCGATTTCTGCGTAGTAAGCCGATTTGGCCGATTTGTATCGTATACAATTCAGCAGGCGAATTCACGCATATTTATGAAGTCTCGATTCACTGCTTTTCTCGTCATTCGTTGAAAGGCGATTAAATTGCTATTTTGTTAGAGCCAGAAATGCCTTTCTGACCGTTTGCGACGCCTGCTGGATCTCGTCTCTGAATCTTGTAAATTGTTGGTCAAGTTCCTCTCGTAGTTCGGGCTGCAGATCATGCCAGTGTTTCGCTTAACTCCTCAAATCGCATCCAAGACAAGACAATGCGAAAGTGGAAAATGCCGAATAGATGATGCAAAGAGTTTTGGAATTGTTAAGGAGGTATCATTCGTTATGCTTCGCTATCGCCTCTCTGCCTGTCCTCTGCGGGCGTAATGTACAGCCATCGCATGGTTCTCCTCGTACTGACCATCGCATGAAAAGGCCCGAGGAGCATTCTTCAAAAGTTAAAAAGGAAAAAGTTGGTAATCTCAATCAATAAGCACCCGAAACCCTGTGCTTCTTGCCCATGATGAACCCGGTGTCATCATGCAACCCCGATTTGCGCCGGAACCCAGTGTGTTGTGAAGATGGTGGAACTTAGAGCGCACGCGCTTAAAGCTCCTGGCTGCTCTTGGCGCCCTTGGTGGTGCCTGCGGTCTTCTTGGGAAGGAGGTCTGAAGATAATGTTAGTGATTGATGATGGGAGCAGATGGGAGATGTGGTGGAGCTTACTCTGGTGGATGTTGGGGAGAACACCACCCTGGGCGATGGTGACGTGGCCGAGGAGCTTGTTCAACTCCTCATCGTTGCGGATGGCGAGCTGGAGGTGACGGGGGATGATACGGGTCTTCTTGTTGTCGCGAGCGGCGTTGCCAGCAAGCTCGAGGATTTCGGCAGCCAGGTACTCAAGGACGGCAGCGAGGTAGACGGGAGCGCCGGCACCGACACGCTGAGCGTAGTTGCCCTTGCGGAGGAGACGGTGGACACGGCCGACGGGGAATGCGAGACCAGCCTTGGAAGAGCGGCTAGAAAGCGATGATGTCAGTTTGCGCCGATGGAGATTGAGGATGGAAAACGCGTCATTTTGAAGCCGGAAATGGCTCAAAGGTGATGGGTGAGACTAGATCTCGGTGATGGATGGGAAGAACTCACGATTGCGCGTTGGACTTGGTGCCAGAGGCCTTTCCGCCAGACTTGCCGCCAGTCATTTTGATGGATTTGGGTTGGGGGTTTGGTTTTGGTGGGTGAGGGTGATTTGATGGAAGTGACGAAGTCGATTGATCGATGTGTCGTGATGGATGAGTGGCGTGAAGATGGAGATAGAAAGGAGCAAGGTCGCCGTGTTGTGGGCGGGCAGCTGGCTTAAGAAGTCGCGGGGCGCGACGCAGCAGCGACGGGTTTGATTGTGAGCCTTGGCGAAACGCGATGTTGATTCGGCCTGATCGGGCTTAGCGTGGGCCAGCTTCGCGCCTGTCGCCCGCAATCACAGCTGCTCGCGCCTTCGCTGCCCGCTCGTACAAGAACGTCGCCGTCCCCGAATCTCGTCGCCTCTGATCTTCTTCTCCTCCCACAACCACATCGCCAGCATCCATCGACGCCCATCACCAGCTCATACCAACTTCATCACACACCTCTAACCCACATCCAAAAACCGCGTCAAACGACCCAAATCTCTCGAAATGGCTCCCAAGCAGGCATCGGTGCGCAAAACACAGCCCCAATCACGCGTTTTCGACGCGATTTCCTTTGCGCATTCCACTGACTCCCATTTCAGAAGACTCCCACCACCGCCGGCAAGGCTCCTGCTGGCAAGGCTCCCGCTGAGAAGAAGGAGGCCGGCAAGAAGACCGCCGCTGTCTCTGGTGACAAGAAGAAGCGCACCAAGACCCGTAAGGAGACCTACTCTTCCTACATCTACAAGGTCCTCAAGCAGGTCCACCCCGACACCGGTATCTCCAACCGTGCCATGTCCATCCTGAACTCCTTCGTCAACGGTAAGCGCATTCCAATCCGATCCAATCATTGCAACCCCATTCTGACATTCAATCTTTAGACATCTTCGAGCGCGTCGCAACTGAGGCCTCCAAGCTTGCCGCCTACAACAAGAAGTCCACCATCTCCTCTCGCGAGATCCAGACCTCCGTCCGCCTCATCCTTCCCGGTGAGCTTGCCAAGCACGCCGTGTCTGAGGGCACCAAGGCCGTCACCAAGTACTCCTCCTCCACCAAGTAAACGCATCATCACCATGATGTCTTTGCTTTTGGGTAGTACTTCAATCACAATCACATGATGAAGGGCGGGGTTTCAAATGGGCGTTGCGCGCAATGAATGCGATCAATCGGGGTGTTATGTTTTTGGGTTTCCACACACCATGGGGCTTTGTTTTCTAGCCCACATTTTCTTTACTTTATACCATGGCTAGTGCTGCAGAGATGGAAAGAGGGCAAAGCGCGCCCACTTCATTCAGATAACACGAATGGTGCTGTACAGTAGCAGCGGGTGGGAGCAGCAGCAGTTAAGAAGGCAGATGAAATGCACGATCAATAACTCCAACTCCTTTTTCACGACTCCCAACCTTCAACATTGGCCACTTTCTTCACTGACATCCGAACCAAGCACCCCAATTTTACACTGATCGACCTCACAGACAAATCTACAAATTCGCATCCGCCGACGCCCACGAAACAACCGTTTGCAATCAGCCAGATCTGCAAAAAACGACTATATTTGCAAATCACATAAAATCGCGCCTACTTTCCAAACCCGAAGATCTCTCAGGAAACGCAAAACTACCAGAATCCAGTTACCCAGCAACGCAAAAACCGGCAGAAACAAGAAAAAGCGCGCCAGTTTCGCGTTTCCGCGAACCGAGCGCTGTTCTGGGGTGGCTGGGAGAATAGGTAGACAGAGGCGAGTGCGATCCGTGCTTCTTTTCGAACTTGCAACAAGTGACGATGCGAGGATTTGCTAATAGGAAATGACGCGAAATTTGCTACTGTGCCAACGGAAACGAAATGGAAATGTTGGTTGTAAGGCTGTATGGTTGTTACGACAATCTGGAGCACGGCTTTTTTTTTTTTCGTCTTGCGAAGGAGAGCTTTTGTTGGCGGTGAGATGGAAACGGCGGCCTGGCTGTTTGTCTCTGTGTTGTCGGTGCGGAGATTTGAGGTGAGATGCAGATGCAGACCGAATGGCTTGCTTGCTTGCTCGTGATGCGCGTCAAATGTTAACTACTTCTACTGCTACTCATATGCGGCAACTGTTGCGCGCAATATTCTTGCGCTTGCTGGACATGTCGTGGCATGAGGTATACAATTTCAAGACTCCGGTACGCCTGAGTGGTGCGGTGCCCTCCTTCCTCCTCGCCTTCCATGCGTGTGGTTCCAAATCCTTGCCGATAGGTAATTGGATTGAAAGAACTCCAAGATGCTCCGTTCAAATCGCAAGTTTGCCACTACGACTCCTCGTCTCCAGTCTCCCATGCTTCCACTTCGTCCACAGCGCCAGGTCGCTCGGGTCCGGTGGCGTATCTTGATTCGGTGTCGTGGATGTGGATGATCGCTTTGCCAGGAATGGCGGCCACCGACTTCCTCCATTCCTCGAACTCTTCTTGAGAGCGCACGAGGAAGCCAAGCAACATGCTTGGATCCAGTTCTGCGATTCCCAGCCTACGGACCCGGCGTGTGTGGCATGATGCGATGTCCTCGGCTGATGGATCAAGTGGTAGCGCAGATCGTGTTGAGTGCGGGTCGAGGTAGAAGAAGGACTGTCCACCTTGATGGCCGATGAAGTAGTGTGAGCTTGCGGGTCGGCCACCAGCAATACCGACGCATTGTGGGAGTTCCAGCGTGGCGGCGAGAGCAGCGTGGTAGACTGGTGTGATGCGGTCGATTCCTAGACGAACCCCGAGAAGGATCAAGGTCGGATGGAAGACTTCGGATGAATCGGAGGTGGCAGCTGCGATCAGAGAGTCGGCGTAGATGTCACTATCGTTGGGCCTGACGTATACGCGGAGGTCCAATGTAGGAGTCTTGGTAGCAAGAGCCCTGCATGGCTTGTCAGTAATTGTTGGAAGCAAATCATACGATAAGAACTCACTGGATACAATGGGCTGTGGCACTGGGACCGAACCACTCGCCAGGATGTTTGCCACAGGCTTCAGCACCGTGTTCGACAAACTTGTGTATCGAGAAGGGAGCTTCTGGCGCATCGGCGAACAAAGCAAGCAGAGCCTTATGGTCTTGCTCTCGTTGACCAAACCGCCATTCTCGCCCGAGCTGGAGGAGCGCAAATGTGTTGGCAAGCATGGACTGGCCGCTGCGAATCATACAACCCCAGCCAGTGTCGCTGGTGAAAGATCCTGGGTTGGCCAGATTGCGTAGCTTGGTAGAGAAGGACATGGCTGATGTTGCCGCAGGATCGCTGGACTTCAGTATAGGCGGGAAGTTGCTGCGGTAGGTGAGCCATATGCGAGACTGCAGGTCGTCGAGGAACTCTGATGGCCAGCCTAGTGCTTCCTCCTCAGCCCGTGAGAGCTCAGCCTGGCTTTTCGAGGTGGCATCCTCGCTTTGCTGGGCCGACTCGACATGCTGGATGTGCGATGCGGCAGTTTCCACTCCAGAATCGGCTTGCGATGTGCCAGAGTCAGAGTGGGCAGACGGCGAAGTGCCGCTCGGCTTGGACACGCGAGGATGCTGGTAGCGAGAGTCGTACGAGCGGCCCAGACACCAGATTTGCGATGGATCCTCGTTCTTGGGCAGCGGGTCCCAGAAGTACTGGACGACCTTCTTGCTGAAGCGGGTGAAGTCGTTGTTGGCCATGGGTGGCTTCACACACACACACCAACGAGAGCAGGAACGAGTAGAAGGAAGTGTAGAAGTGGTTACGAATATCAGAGAGACGGGAAAGTGGTAGCGTGGTAGAGTGGTCACAGGATGTGGTGTCAGTGGTAGTAGGTGGACATGCGGCGTGATCAGAGCTCAGGCGTTGGCGTAGCGTAGCGTCGTTGATAAGGCGAGCGAGCCTGGTGGGGAAGATGGCTGGCAGGCAGACAGGCAGGCAGACAGGCAGGCAGAGGAGAGGCGAGGGATGAGCATGCAGAGTGTCGCAAAGGGCAGTGAATGAAGTGTCGACACGAGCAGCAAGCAGGATGATGAGGTGCTGCAGACAACAGTGGCAGCAGCAGCAGCAGCAGCAGGCAGGT
This sequence comes from Melanodothis sp. VS III C KN 2, assembly GCA_019775565.1. NCBI lineage: Eukaryota > Fungi > Ascomycota > Dothideomycetes > Cladosporiales > Cladosporiaceae > Melanodothis > Melanodothis sp. VS III C KN 2. The sequence goes on along the minus strand of JACWFM010000028.1, from coordinate 83,578 downwards.
CAGGTGTGTAGCAGAGTTGCCGTGCTGGAGAGTGTCAACACAGACAGATGCCTGGAGTCAGATGGCGATGGCATCACAGCTCACAGCATGAGCCCATCCGCCCGCCCACACGCCACATCCCCCGCCGACCTCCAAGGCAAATGCAGGGTCGTGCGGCTGCTTATCGATTGCCGGGCGCAAAGAGATGCAGGTCCACTCAGACAGCGCAGGCGTCATACTCTCTCACTCTCAGCCAGTGCTTTGTCCACACGTGCTGCTGCTGCTGCTGCTGCTGCTAACATCTCCTCCCCGACACTTTCTCACGCCTCACGCCTCACGCCTCACTCTATCTCTCTTTCCCTCTCTCATCATCTCATTCATTGCGCGTTTTCTGGTGCTGCGTCGCTTGCTACCCTCCTCTCGCCGTGTGCATACACCCACTGCATTCGACTTTTCGCCCCCGGACCAATCTAGTACTCCGCCTCGAATTCGCCACAAGCTACTCCAATGCCCAAGAAGAAGGGAGGCAAGGTGCAGGGCCGCGCGAAGCAAAAGGCCAAGGCACAGAATGTACATCATGCAGCTGGCAAGCCAGCGTGGATGAAGAAGTTTGCCAAAAGCTTCGATGACGGTCCGTCGCTCCTGCCCTGCAATCACATTCACATGCCAAATTCAAACACCCTCCCCCGCCTACCCGCCCTTCAACCCCTGCGAGGAGCCATTTGCTGAGACTCTTCTTCACTACAGACGACGACGACAACGGTCCAATGTTCCGCGGCTTTGCACAGCGCTCCGGCGAGTCCACTCCTCGCGATGCTGGCCTAAAGCTACGCCACCAAGCCATTGCCTTTGTCAGCGCTGGCACCAACACCCCGGTTGAGAAGAAGGAGGAAACTGTGCTCGAAGAGGCGGACATGGTTGCTGCTCTGGCTGAGGAAGACGACGGCGACGACGACCTTGAGGATGAAGCAATGGAGGACCCTTTGATTGATGACCTTGACAACTCCGCTCGGGACAACACACTGGTCACAGATACCGATGTGGAGATCTCACGCGACACCAAGGCCATGCACATCCACGAGCCCGCACCAGCGCCCATCGCCGCTCTCGATAGAGCCATGTACACATCATCCGACGTTGCACACGCATCCTCAAGCAAGCCGCCCACTCCACCACAAGAGACATTGTCATTTGTCATTGACACCGAAGGCGACCCTTCGCTGAGCCGCCCTCATCAATCCAACGCCAAAGTTCCCGTACGTCCAGCATCGCCAACACCCTCGGACTCCAGCGAAGAAGTCATCCTTTTCCACGGGCGCAACAGGCCGAAGGTGGTCGACGATCCCGTGACCTCTTCGCGCAACTCCTCAGCTCGCCGTCAACCATCTCAGCCTTCCAAAACAAAGCCCGCTCAGCAGGCTCCACCAAACGTTGCCACACCACAGCCGCAGACCAGCGAAGGTCACATGACGGATGCGTTACTTGCTGCGCTCGGGCAAGCAGTACCACGAGAAGCACAGGCCGGTGGATGGGGAGCGAAGGCGCCCGCGTGGGACAAGCAACTGCAAACTGCACCCACCGACTTCACCCCGGCGCCTCCTGGTTCATGGTGGAAGCACAAGGGTATGCCAAGGCCTGACCTGGGCTCTTCGCCTGAAGAAAAGATGGCGTTGGATGCTGCTGCACCTAGAGCTTCAAAAGTCGCTTTCGCGCCAGCCACGGAGAAAGAAACGGTTGTCAACGATACAATTGCCACCGCAAAAGCTGAGTGGGACCAGGCCCTGCGCGAGAAGAAGCGCAACAAGAAGACCGCCCAGGAGCTTGACGACGAATTCGAGACTGTAGACGAGGAAGACCCAAATTCAAGTGCTGCGCCAAAGGTGGTAAATCGGGCTGTGGCACATGATCTAGGACCAAAAACCAACAGGCGAGGCAAGCGTGGTCGCAAGCGCTCCAACAAGCTCCTTCGGGACCTGCAAACTGATCAGACCGATGAGGATGAAGCGGCGTACAACGATTACATGGAGAACCTCAAGGCACAACTCGAAGCTGACGAGGAAATCATGGGTATCCGCTCAGCTGAGGGTGGTCCTTCACTTGTCGTCGATGGTGAAGCTATTGACGAGAACGATGTCTTGGACCGCAGCACACGAGACGTCAACTTTGATGAGCTACGCATGATGGACACAGAGTCAGATGACTCAGACGACGAAGAGCTTGGACTTGATATCGACGACCTCGAAGAAGATGACGATGACCTATCAGAGTTCGATTCCTCAGACCTCGAAAGCGAGTTGGCTTACAACGAGAAGGAGCAATGGGAAGACGAGGAAGATCTTCGTGAGCGTCGCATTGCGGCAATGGACGACGAGACACTTGCGCGCCTGTACGCGAAGCAGGCTGAGCTAGGCATCAGCGACGACGACCTCGTGATAGACGATGGCAAATTTGTCGAGGAGGACCTTGACCAGTTCGGTGATGTCGATCAAGCCAAGGCTGGGCTTGATCTCCTGGCAAACTCCTCATTTGGACGATCAACAGCCAAGCGCAGCAACAAGAAGCGTGGTGGCATGAACTTCCCAAGCGCCTCTGCCCTGGCGGACACGCTCGACCAGTACGGTGATGCCGGCTTTGACATCATGGACTTTGACCGTCCCTCGCTCCGGCCTAAACGTGGTGGACGCAAGGGCAAGCTGCCTCCTGAGTTGGAAGCGCTTTCCGACGACGACCTTAAGGACGAGATGATCGGTCACTGGTCCAACGATCGCGAGAAGAAGCGTCTGAAGAAGGCGGAGCGTGAGGAGCTACGTCGGGAGGGTCTACTCGGCGCGGGCGTGGCGAAGAAGGGCAAAGCCGACCTCAGTCAGAAGTACCTACAAGGTATGACCGTCGTGCAGATCCACGAAGAGCTCCGCATCTTCCTACAAGATGTCACAAAGACCACGCGTGCTTTCCCTCCCATGGACAAGCATGATCGCAAGAGTCTTCATGAGATCGCGAACGTCCTGAATCTCAAGTCTAAGAGCGTGGGTGCGGGTAAGAACCGCGCTCCAGTCCTCTACAAGACCAATCGTACCGCCGATTATACCGAGGCAACTTTCAACCGCATCACCACCGCCGCCAACAAGGGCTTCCTGAAGAACTCGGCTTTCAAGGGCAAGAAGCCCAAGGGTGGCGCTGCCCCCAGAGGCGGCAAAGGTCGCGGTGCAGACACCAGCTCAACTGGTCTCAGGCACGGTGATGTTGTCGGCGGCGGCGCGAAGGAGATTGGCAGGGAGAACTTCGGCCACAGGCTCATGGAGAAGATGGGCTGGCAGACGGGCACGGCGCTCGGCAAGGATGGCAGCGGTATGCTCACGCCTGTCGAGCAGATCATGAGGACTGGCAGGAGTGGTCTTGGCTGAGCCCGGTATAGCTTGTCCGTTTCCCTCTGTCTTTCTTCTTGTCCACGTTACTCGTCGAGGCTTCGCATTTGCATCACAGGCAGCTTGCATCGCATCAATTGCATTGCGTCGCAAGCACATGGTCTCCATCGGCGTTTTTTGCATGGGAGAATAGAATTTCGCTTCTGATTCGGGGATGAGGCCATGATTCATAGATGGCGGTAGCTTCTTGCCCTATAGATCCGAGATGCCTTCGCAATTGTAGCATACGAAAAATCGGCTCCGTGCCTTACATCGCTCTATACTTGTACTCTCTGTGGCCTGTCGTCGACTCCCCAACGTACGTCTAGATTACATGTGGAATGCTCGTCGCTTTGAGTCTTCAGACATTCCCGTTGCATATTGAGGCGCCAAGAGTGTGAAGGTAGCTTTTTGGGGTTATAAGGGTTAGTGTCTTCACGAGACGAAATGCTATATCTCGCTCTGTGTGTATGTTGAGGGTATACAGTTCACTGGTGAGGTAATTTGGGCTATTGTGACTATATCCGTGTCAGTAGTAAGTTGATCGGATGGTTGTGGTTCGAGATATAGCGGTCGGTAGGTTGAGATGAGGTTTGAGTGAAGCTGTCCCCTCACGTTAGACAAGAACGACGCCCAAATTTTGAGCCACCACATGGATATTTACAACAATGACGATATGCAATGAGAACGAACGTATCGTCCGTGAGGGGAATAGAAACGAACACGATACATCGCCGAGAACGATCACGAAGACACCGGAGCAAGAGATGAGGTGTCAATATGTGTGATTTTGATAATGATACAAGCGGTACGAGCCAAGCCATTCGTCGCCTCTAGAGGTTGCGGTCCACGCGTCCCTCGCGATGCTTTCCTCCTATCATGATGTACAAAGTGCAAGGAATGCGCGCTCTGAACATTGATCTTGACTTCGTGTGGTTGCTTCTTCACCGGTTGTCTTCTTCTCGGTCGATGTCTCTTGCGCTTCTGCCATCCGCGCTGGTCTCGGATTTCGCAACCTTGCCGCTGAGAGTTTCACTGTCGCTGGGTCAGCTTGAATCCAGAGAAGGGAGGATGATAGTCGACTTACGATCAATCTTTGCTGACAGGCTCAGAATCAGAGCGGACGACGCGCTCTTCTTGCAGACGGCGCTGCTTGGAATCTCGCACCTCCTTCGCACCTCCTTGATTATGACGAAGACCATAAGATCACAATGCCGACCAGAACGGTGAAGGCGAAATCCGTGAGAAACCTTTCCCGTGCGAAGCTCCCAGCCCTGAAGCGGACATGGCAGGCATTTCGCGCAGACTTGTGCGCAATGGGCGTCTCGCGCGGGGTTCCCCAGGCATTTCCACTCTGCCGTGTTGGAGAGCGGATTAGAGGATGGTGGAGGTGGTTTGGCGGGTTTGTTGCGGAGTCGGAGATCTGTGAGTTGTGTGTGATGGTCAATTTGTTCCGTTCTGTTGTGCTGGAGATGAGTGGGTGAGGAAGAGCAAGAGGAGCAACACCGACATCGGGATGAAGTAAGTCGCATCACCTCAAGTCTGCTCCGGGGAAGGTGGAAGTCCCAGTGCCTAAGGAAAGGAAGGAAGCGACGCCCTGCGACGTAGTTCATACGCCTTGAAACATTGCGCTGCCGGTGGATTCTGCACCCGCCTCGTAAGCAAACCTCAGAGACTGACTGCCTCGCATCAAGTGCAGTAGCTCGGTTGAGACTGGTACGTGTGGTATTGCTTCCGTAGAAGATACCGGGCGTCGAGTGCAGAAAGGCAGGCCTGGGGCTCAAGGCGTTGAGACTGTCAATGTCAGCGATGGCTCTTGTGGAGAAAAGCAGTGCGAGAGCCATACCATGTTGCAAGGCGAGGTGTAAGATGCCAGCAGGCAAGGGCGAGGGTGAGAGTGTTGGTGTTGAGGGAAAAGGGAACAGGATCTCGTCGAGGGAGGGCGGTGCCTTTTGTAAGGCGAGGTGAGAGGTGAGCAGGATCTCTTGGCATTGAACTCATATGACCTTGAGTGCGTCAAGCTTAAGAAATACCGTTGTGGCTGTGCTGTGAACAGATGACTTGCGAAGTGAAGTGAGGCTCACTCACGGAGTGAATCCACTGAATGAACTCAGCGCAATGGCCAGCATTCCTAGAGACCGTGCAATACTACACCTGATGCAATGCCTCAGATGGACATGCCAATCAAGAGCATTCCTTCTTGTTGTGCTGTAGTGCTATAGCCTCAACATCGTCCGTATTGTAGAGAGACCAGTAATGATTTACAGTAGAGCCAGCCATTGAATGAAGTCAGCCGTCAAATGAGATTTTTGCCACCAAATGAGCTCATTCGTCAGATGATGTCAAGCATCAGATCAAGTGAGTTGTCAGATAAGTCAAGTACTAGGTGAATTGAGCTAGCAAACGAAGTGAGCCAGCAAATGAAGTGAGCCATTGAGTAGGTCAGCCACAACCAGGCTTCACTTCACTCTCCATCATCGCCCCACTGAGACTTCAGCTTCTGAGTTAGGCGACCGACGCGCCACCCAACCACACTTTCCATCTTGAGCAGGAATTCGAGGCAGGCTTGCTGGTCGCCGTGCTTCCGCAAACTTCCGCCCCAGACTGCCAGACAGTGATGTGCGGTGAACCAGGTATTTTGTGCACGTGCGTTCGAGCACGCAATACCCACCACGTGTAGTAAGTGATGTCTGACTTGTTGCTCCATTGCTTGATGGTTGCGGGAGTAGTCGAGGAAGTTGGCTGAAGGTGTTCGAGATGAGATTGCAAACACCAGCTGCGCGATGTGATAGTACTGCAGTGCCACCGCGTGGAAAGAGGCCAACATCCAGATTTCGGGCAGGTATCGGTGAGCGGCTGGACTTCGTGCGAGATAGCGGATGGGTCGTAGCGATTCTGGTTTGAGGAGGTGCCAGTCCGAGATCTTGGTCTTCATCTCTTCTGTTACGGACGAGTCTGTTGTGTCGACAAATGCATGTGTTAAGAGTTCGGCGAGCAAAAGCACCATGCGATTTGCCCAAGCAGCATCACCGTTGCCCTGAATCCATCGTGCATCTCGGAACATTGCAACGCTTGATCGTATCGATGTTTGTGTCACCAAAGACATGTAAATCTCCTCACGCAAGCAGAGCCATGCAGTGGCTTCTCCGAGACCACCGGAACTGATGAAGTCGGGGACATTGTCAAGGATCCGAGTTACGCCTTCGAGATGGAATCGCTTGTCTTCTTCTGTAGGAGAAGTTAGATGATGCGAAACATCGACTCTCGAAAGACTTACCGTCCATCTCTTCGTTCTGCCTCAAGATCGCAACGGCCGCCAAGACAGACTCGTCGGCTGGTTGTGGGCCGGAAATAGCAGGTATGAGCAATTGCAAGCACAGACTCTGATACTCGAGCGCCACGTGATCCTGATCTGGTTGCTGGCGGTTCATGTGCCGTGAGGAAAAAGCACATATAGCATAAAGCAATACGGGCTCAGAGAGCGCACGTCTTGATGCCTCAAGCTCGAAGGTACGACCAGGATCAGTGTCATCGGCCCAGAGTGCCATGTTCTCCGTATAGTTCCTGAGCAACATAGCTTCCATCTCGGACAATGGACGCGTGAGCTCAAGACGAGACGCTGCGGCATGGTCGGAATCCACTGATTGTGCCCATGGTGATACGTGGGTTTGCGATCCAGTAGCAGGAGACTGTGCCAAGATGGCCTCGGCATGTATCGATGAGACCTGAGGCGAATTATGATGCGAGGAAGGGCTCTTCAAGGCCGAGAAGCTGTCCACGCTGGTCGTTGGTATGTACTGGGATTGCTCGTGACCATCGTGCATCATCTGGTCGTTGCTGGAGCTTTCAACAGCGCCGTTGGACCCATCCTGTGGCTGAGAGAACACATACGAAGACGTATCCGCGCTGTACAAGTCGATGATTCCAGGCGTCTCATCGTGGTACCGCAGAGTCGTCTTCGGCAAAGCCCACACCTGACGAGTCGGGAAGTTTTGCACATCTCGAGACTTATGGCCGGAGTGGTGCTTGAATATAATTGCTGGCGTCCGAACACATTCCATGCCAATTCTGCGGCATTCTCCGCAGACATCCTGGTAGAAGTCGCATCGGATTTTGCGAGCACGACATCCTTCACAGACTGGTAGCGGCTTCGGGACTGTGCCACTCATCACCAGTGTCAAGGCGGAGGACAGTGATGAAACATCGATGTCAGGTCGACGTGTTGATTGTGGACTGACATCTTGATTGGAAAAATGGAAGTATAAAACGGTGGTAAGACCAATTTCGGGAGGGGTTAGGGCAAGAGAAGTCCTCACTTGGCAACGGACTTCGTTAAAACTCTAACCCTAAGATCGTATTTATATGCAAACGATACAGGTAGATGGCTGCTGATGTGGATCGATTGTTTGAGCCGTAATCTACTGCCTCTGTTTGGAGGTTTGAACCTAATGCTTGTCTGACGAACACAAGTGCAAAGCGAGTGTTGCAAGTCTAAAGCATCAACGACGAAGCCAAACTATATAGGACCACATATATCTCGTAAGAATGTACCTCTAAGCACCGTCTAGAATCACACTCTATGCCTTCACAGCGTGATCGGCAGGACCTCTGGCCTTCTCGCCCCGTTTATACTCCTTCCTCCATTCTTCTGCATACTTCACACCAAAGCCGTGCTCGAAGACCTGTCTGACCTCTTCCAGCGTCATCTGAGAAGCCTCCGGGAAGCAGAAATACACGAAGATCCAACCAATAACACAAAGACCAGCGTAGAACCCGAACGTACCAGATGGTGTCATGTGTTTCATCATCGTGAGGAACGTAGCCGAAACCACGATGTTGGGACCCCAGTTGAAGACATTGATCATCATTGTGCCCATCGCTCGGACTTCCATGGGCAGGAACTCGTTCGCCTGCCACGGGACGCAACCGAGCCCGGCGGCGTAGAAGGCTACGAAGAGGATCATTGCGACCAGAACGAGGTACGCAGGCCAGCCGACGTTGTCTGAGGTCAATTCGAGAGTCTTGTGATCGATCGGGACCCAGACAAATGCGATGGCGGCGAGCAGGAGGCAAACAGGCATTCCCCACATCGTCCAAAGTAGAAGACGGCGACGACCAACGCGATCGATAATGAAGATGCTCAGGACGGTGAAGATCCAGTTGACGACGGCGACGACGCTGCCGACTGCGATGGGGTTGGAGAAGCCAACGATGTCGAAGAGAGTCGAGGAGTAGTACATGAGTGTGTTGAAACCGCAGAATTGTTGGAAGAACATGAGTCCGCAAGCGGCGATCGCTGCCCTTCGATTCGCCGGAATAGTGAAGAGCATCTTCATCGACTTGCGCAACGAAATCTCCTCGTTGAGACTCTTCGCAGCGTTGACACCGTGTTCGATCGATATAAGCTTCTCTTGTACCTGCTGCTCAGAAGCATTCGCGTAGATGCGGCGGATGACGCGCTCGCACTGGTCTCTGTGGCCGTGATACATGAGCTGTCGTGGCGACTCGGGGCACCAGAAAAGTAGGATACCAAGGATGATCGATGGGATGGCGCCGATACCAATCATGTATCGCCAGCCGTGTGCGACCTTGTAGAATGCTGCGTCGAAGGCGTAGGCGAGGACGGAACCGGTACCGAGGAAGATCATGTCCACAGAGATCATACGGCCTCTGAAGCGCGCTGGACTGATCTCTGCGATATAGAGCGGCACGATCATGCTCGCACTGCCTACACCGAGACCGATGCAGAAGCGGCCAGCACACTGTAGAGCGAAGGGCGCAAGTCAGCAAAGTGTTCCAAATATTACATGGGCTCGTGGTCTAGCTTCGAAACCCGCACTGCTCGCCCAAGTACCGAGAAGCCAGTACGGAGTCTGAAGCTAGGCCGCAAGGTTGAGCTGTACCCTTCATTCACGTACCATCTGGATGATTTCGAAGGCGGTCGCTTGGATGATGGCGCCGATGGTCTGCAGATGAGATGATGGTCAGCCTTCGTCACTTGTATGAAGCCCACACTGAACGATCATATACTTACGAAGAGAATGCTTGAGAACCAGATAGCAGGCTTGCGACCATACTTGTCAGAGGTGATACCGGAAAGAATGGCGCCGACAAGCGCTCCTGCGGCGCAAAGAGCAGTAATGGCCTCCTTCTCGGGGTCTGTGACCTCTTTGCCGCCGAGATCAGTACCGAGTACGACGAGAACACCTGAGATGACACCTGTGTCGTCTGTGATACAATGTCAGTAGTGTTGGTGGATAGGCGGGATGAGTGTAGTCCTTACAGCCAAACAGCATGCCACCAATGGCTGTTGCTGCTGCACAGAGCCAGACGAAGGCACCTGGCTTGGTGTCCTCGATCGAATCCAAGCCGTCCATGCCCTTGACGTCTTCGATCACTTGTATATCGCTCTTTTCGAGTTGCACGACCTCGCTGTCGTTGCGCTTGACGGTAGCCATATGGACGTGAGAGTCTTCAGAATTGAACTGAAAATGATTGGAGGAGTGCAATGGCAGTAGGCGATTCAGTGCAAAGATGCTCTTGACAATCGAGCCGTTGATGCCTTGTGATGAAAGTCGGTATGAAGGCGAAGGGCATCAAGACTTTATACATATCGATACTTAAACTCGGCATCTCCTCTGCAGTATCAGTAATGGGGCACGCATGCCTGGCCTGGAACGGACATCATCCACGATCTACCAGACTCGGGGCCCCGCGTGGAGAAAGGCAATCGTCTCAAACCTTATGGCCATGCAGAGGCTTCACATTCGGGGCCCCTACTGGAGGACGGCAGGTTTTACGCAGACTGCGGCCTTAAGACCTGAGCCGTTCGGTCGATACGACCTGGTGTGGCGTGCAGGGCCAGACATCTCACGCTCTGCTGAGGAGTGAGATTGTGCCGAAGTGGAAGACCCCACTTTTCGAAGGTGCTTGATCGAGCAAAGGTGACCGTGGAAAGGGTAATTCTCACCGAGAAATGGGCTAGCCGGAGCGGAGTGATGGCGAGTGTGCTTCCATCGACACATTACTATACGACAACATTCGAGCAGTCAAGGACTTGACATATTCCGATGCAAGACAATCAACCGTCGATAGCAGATGTGGTAGATTTGGCCGTACAACCCACAATGTGCCCCACGAGGGGCCCCTCATAACGGCAACTCGGTCAAAGGTATAAGTTGAGAACAAGCCGTCTTCGATGTTCCAGTCAATCATTCATCAGTAAGAAGCCATTGAACCATTGAGAACCTCTTCCAGACCTTCTGTCTTCCCTGTACCCCTTCAATCTTCCCAAAGCCAATCGCTGCATCACCACAAGTAACACAACCCTCCCACATCATACACCACTCCCCTCCCAACATGGTCCGCACCCTCAAAGTCGCCGTCAGCGGCCTGGGCCGCATGGGCGCCCGCCATGCCATCAACTACTTCGAAAAGACCCCCCGCGCCGAGCTCATAGCAGTCTGCGACCCCAACCCAGAAACCATGGCATGGGCCAAAACCCGCTTCGAAGGCGTCGCCGTCTTCGCCGATTTCGATGAAATGCTCGCACACCCCGGCATCGAAGCCGTCATCGTCTCTGGAATCACAACCGAGCACGCCCCGCAGTCTATTCGGGCTATCAAGGCGGGCAAGCACGTCTTGTGCGAGAAGCCGTTGTCGACTGATGTGCAGATTAGCCAGGGCGTGCTGGATGTTGCGAAGCAGTATCCGCATTTGAAGGTCATGACTGGGTTCTCGCGACGCTTCGATCAGAGCTATCGCAATGCGTGGAAGAAGGCTGATGCTGGGGATATCGGTCGCCCTGTCGTTTTCAGATCACAAACTTGCGACAAGTACCGCGACGACGACTACTTCATCGGCTACTCGAAAACATCAGGCTCGATCTTCGTAGACGCATCAGTCCACGATATCGACCTCGCTTTGTGGTTCTTCGGCGCAGACAGCGTCGTCAAGAGCGTTTCCGCCGTCGGCACTTGCGCCCGCTACCAAGGCCTAAAGCAGTACGGCGACGTCGACAATGGCGTGGGTATCGTCGAGTTCTGGTCTGGCAAGATCGCTTACTTCTACGCTTGTCGTATGATGGCGGTCGGTCAGCACGACATGACGGAAGTCATTGGCACACACGGCAAATTGACCATCAACGCCAACCCCGTCCACGATCTCGTCGAGCACCACGAAGCGACTGGCATTCGTAGGGAGATTGCCCAGACTTATTGGGATAGATTCGAGCCTGCTTTTATTCGCGAGAGCAATGAATTCACAGAGGCAATTTTAGACGACAAGCCGCTGCCGTTCAAGCTGGCGGGTGCGGTGCAGTCGCTGCAGATTGGTAGCTATTTGCAAGAGGCTCTGCGAACTGGCAAGAAGCTCAACTTTGATGAGATTGGCAACCGGGTGCCCGAGAACCTGTCAAAGTTGTAGAATGTCCGAGTCCAACAGCATACGCATGACGTGGATTGCTGCATTTGTTGGCGCAAATAAACTGGATGAATTACATTGGAGAGATGCATCTTTAGGTATGATCAAGTTTCCATAGAAAGATAGAGAAAGCTCAAAAGTTTGCGCGAGCCGAGTTTTGAAGGCCTTCAATCCGACGCCTGTGATGTGACATTGCCATCAAGCATGTTTGTGGTGGTGAAGGTTCTCCTCCTTGTCAGCCGAGACGAAAAGATTTTCTTGGAATGGATATTGCCAGAAAATCCTTTATCTGGTATGGTAGGCGCCTGGAAGAGTGTGCATTGTGTCCCTGAGACGCCTGCGTGGCAGCGAGAGCTTTGTTCAGAAGGAGATGCCGTCTGAGTGTGAGTTAGGTACGCTGATATCAAGTTCAGTTGAGTGATCGGTGCATTCCAGGTTGCAGATATAGATGCGATTTCGACGTCGCAACTGTGTGCATGAGAGGGAGAGGAGTACCGGTGCGTCGTTCCATAGCCCCATAATGCCTCTCAAATGCGCAGGTTGACACTGCGAATTGAAACAATTAGCGATAGTTGAGCTTATGATTGCGAACTATGCTTGTAAGTAGGCTTGGCACGAGCGACGAAAGACAAGAAAGGTAGTATATGGCGAATCAATACAGTAACAGTCTTTCAAAATCTTCCCTTTTTTCTATTGAAACATCTGTAGCATAGCTACCAAAGAATATAGGCGCATAACCCGGCGCCTTTCTAGCACAGTACAGCCAGCCAATTCCGTCTTTCGCCTCGAACGCCGTTGCCAATGATGCATCATATTCGTCCGCTCCTAGCTGGTGAGGACGCGAGCAGCTTAGTAACCGCCCCTGCCGCGGCCTCTGGGAGTGCCACGGCCACGGCCACCAAATCCACCACGGTCGCCGAAGCCACCCCTGGAGCCACCGCGACCACCGAACGATGAGCCGCCACGTCCGCCAGAGCTGAAGCCACCACGGCCTCGGGGAGCACCACGACCTCTCGGGGCGCCACGGCCACGGGGACCGCCGGCACCGCCAGCACCTCTCGGCTTCTTGACCTTGGCCGCACCGGGGTGGGGCTTAGGCTTAGGCAGGAACTTCTCGAGGGGAAGGAGCTTGTCGCCGCCAATGTAGACCTTGTCGCCAGACTTGAAGCTGGTGGCGTGGATGCCGTCGCTGGGCTTGACGGTGAAGTAGACCTGGTTCAGCGGGCCGAGGATCTCATCGACCTTGCCGATCTGCGACTTGTTCTCGAGGAAGATCGGGGCGTTGAAGTAGGGGATCTTGGGGTTGATGGATTCGCAGACCATCTCGCCCTCGGTGGCGTGCATGAAGGTGCCCATCTCTGTAAGGTTGGAGCGTTAGCGGATTTGTCTCTTTCCGTCTCTCTCTTGCGGAGCTTCAATGCTCGAATCGCGATTTTTGCAGGCGCATACCAAGGACAGTCGCAGGAGGGCCGTAAGACTGGAATCCACCGCGTCCGCCACCGCGTCCTCCGCCACCGCGGTCACCTCTGAAGCCGCCACGTCCACCGCCACGGAAAGACATTTTGATCTGGTTGTTGTATGGATTTTCGTCCGAGGATCGGGGTCCGGAAGGCTCGGTCGGAAGGAAACCGGCGAGCTGACTTTATTTGAGACCTTCGCTTTGCGCGACCGTTCGGAAAGGCGATTGGAGGGTGCAGCTTCGATATGCTGCGTGGGCGATAGCTGTAGAGTGGATGCTGCGCAGCGCAACGCAGGTATCGCAGTTGGAAGTTCAAGAATTTCCTCGCAGAGCTCCGAGTTGCATGACTCGCGCTCCTTGGCGGCGCTGCACGATTAGATGCTGTGAATGAGCATGAGTCTGCGTACGATAGCTCGATGGTGGTGGGTAAAATGCTCACGGTCGGTCTTTCCAGCAGTACGCTTTACATAGATAGTGCTTCAAAGTGCAGTGAGTTGATCGTATACATATACTGACCTCCTTCATGCAACATGTCAGCAGATATTCTGCTGATATGATCCAATGGCCGTACACGGACATATGATCAGTCTCCAGGCTAGCCTGATCGAACTGCGGAGAGTCGGTCGCAATTGGCTGCTGTTCGAGGCAGTACGGAGGTGTGTGAAGAACATCGACCAGATCATACGGAGGTACGAGCATACCTTCCCATCATCCTACCTCAAGCAGTTGACTTTACGCTAGAAGGAGCCCCCGTAAAACAATCTGAGGTCCTCTGTACGCCCGACGTATCTGGTCTGTTTCAGCTGAACCTCTAGCCTACTCACGACGACAGTAAGTAACGCTGCCGCCTATTACACACTCCATGCTCCTGTTACCTCTCCTTCTTTCATTGTCTACTGTCAGCAATTGTCGCAACATCTTCGAGCACAATCAGCAGGTATTTGCTGCCAATATGACCAACCCAGAGCCCTTGAAGTCTTCTTCCCAAGGCGCCTTTGAGCACCGCTTTGCCATTGAATATGGTCAGCGCTGGCATTTGACCCTTCTTCCGGCCCTCAAAAGCGAACCTCGCCATGCTGCTCTCTACAATCGCTACTCGCCACTGAAAGATTTCCATCACATTGTCGGCCCTCAAAATTCACTCGAACGCGTCCACTTCCCTTCGGCTCAAGGCGACATCCAAGCCGACAACCTCCTCTGCTTCACCCGCAAACAAGATTACGAATCTAGTGCCGCGACCATCCCGGCTGCCATGAAAGCCTCCAATAGCCTTTTTACCCATTCCACTGTGGATGCTGCCTCAATCCTTACAATTCACATCCTACAAGTCCTGCCAGGTGACAATGTCCTCGACCTCCGTGCCGGCCAAGGCGGAAATTCGATCACACTCGCGCAGCCAATCTGGCCATCACTCTACCCTGACTCGACCGTGCCGCCGATGCTGGGCGCAAAGAAAGGTGCATTACACTCCAATGAGCTGGAACACGACCAAAACCAAGCTCTTGCAAAGACCTTAGCCCAGTCCCTCCCCGACAGCCTCATCAGCGCAGGGCTCCAAAAGTTTATCCATGTAGACGCTACGAAAAGTGCGAAAGATCTTCCTCTCGGCCCTGGCGGCTACGATAAAGTACTTGTGAATGCACCATCGTCAGACGAGCGACGTGTCGTGCAAGCACAAGCGAAGGCTATCCCGGGCCGGAATTCGAGAGAGCTGAGGAATTGGGACGTGTCCTCGTCCCAGAACATGGCTGAAGCGCAAGTGCAGCTTTTGGTGACAGGGCTGAAGGCTGTGCGGGTCGGAGGGCGAGTTGTGTACTTGACGCGCTCATTGTCAAAGGAGGAGAATGACGGCGTTGTTGAAAGTGCTCTTGCGCTTATTGAGAAAGAGGCCGAGAAGGGTGATCTTCTGTGGACCGCTGAGGTCGAGCATTTGGACAGTGAGGTAGAGCGGCGTTTGGTGGCTGACTGGGCGGAGAAGACTGCGAAGGGATGGGCCGTTCTGCCAGATCACGCGGGTGGTGGCAAGTGGGGACCACTTTACTTTTCCGTTCTCACGAAGAAGAGCAGCACGTAGGGGGCGGTGAATGAGTTTAGACGCAACACTATGAGATCGTATAGTGAAAATGCCTATGAACTGGCAGTAAAACATTATTCATCCAACTGTGTCGATTGATTAAGATTCCAGCTCTTGCATGTTGCTATCCATGTACATGGCGTGTGATTCGTTAAGTCGTTGATGTCTCTCTGTCCCTCTCATGCTACTCTCGCTGGTCTCTGACGTCGCCATAAGTTCCGCACTGACCGGCACTGTCGGGGCTTTAGATTGACAGATCGCATTGCAGCAAACTCCCCTCAAGCGCTGTTCACATTCCAGGAACCGACAACATCGTCGAATTAGTCCCCACTTGGCCAGGCAGGAGACTAGCAACGTGCTCTTCAGCAATACCTCCTTGCAAGATGGCTGTCCTGACCTCGACCCGGTATATGCTACCTTTGACACTGCTACCAACGAAACCAGCGACTCTGTGCAAGCTGCGAAGAACAAACAGCGGCAAGCAATAGTAGACAGCACTGACTAGCAGAGTCACCAGGGCGAGGAATATCAGATTGAAGGCTAGCTTCTCGCCGGGAGACATGACGTAGAGACCAGTGTTGATTTCGTAGCGGTAGTGGAGGAGTTTTGCTTGGTAATGAAGGTCGTTGATGGGGGTTGACGTTTTTGAGCGGCGTGGGAATTGAGGCGGATTGTATGTTGACATTGTTGGTTGTGGTAAAGCGTTGATGAGGTGCTGATGTGTTGTCTGCAAGCGTCTGGTCGTTTTCGAAAACTTTTGTTGATCGACGTAATATCGTTCTGATCAATTCTGCGAATTCTGATGTTTTGATATGTATGTTTTGCGCACGACGTGAGTATCAGGCGGCTCAAGGGCGACCTGCGCTCTTGTACCATCGGAAGTATGGCTGCACATATGAGTAAACCTCGATCGAGAAATGACATGCAAATGAACACATGAGAAAGCACTTTCGCCGACGAAGCCCTTGGCTAGCCCACCAACTTGCGATCGGTTCCGGCTGGTCAACAACCACCATGATTCAACTATCGCTGCGAGTGCCGGAAGTTGAAGAAAGCTCGTTGGCCCGACGCACGCTGGCTCCTCGGTGAGAACACAAATTTCTTGTTCAAGTCAGTTCCGCGGCGTGCCGAATCTGCCGATTGTCAGCCTTAGCGGGATTGAGTCAGCCATTTTGGGCGAGCGGTATGGCCGTGCGCTGTTTAGTAGTCTTCGTCAAGCATGTTTGCAAGATATGCTCTCTGGCTCTGGTAAGGTGCGAAGTATATGACGTGGCTGTCCAGATTAGTGGGAGAAGTGTGGCGTCATGTGATTCGCACGAGGCATCCTAAGAAGTTGAGGTCGTCAATGGAGCATGTTGACGATGAGGGACCGACAAAGGATCTAATTGTCGAACAAACAGAAGCATGAAATCATGATGATTGCATGCCATTGACCATGGCGATCTGTGCAGAACATTCGTTTGGTGTTGACCAGTTATGCTTGCAAGGGCTTGTTGTGGTGAAGATAGAGTTCGCCTTGTGGCCACTCCACGGCAGGATCGCGGCAACCTCTTTCGGCTGGGCGCCAGGAATCATTTCGTCTCATCAGTCACGTGACTTAATCCGGAGTGTACGGCGAAGGCTCGGAAGTGATAGACCGCAAGCGCAAATCTTTCGGTACACCTTCACATCTTTTGGCACCACCAAGACAGATTAGGCTTAGCGTGTTTACCCGCGTAAACATTGGACGAATGTTGTTTGGCTTGAGTGGGATATGACGAGACGACAACTTACGACCTACTAACCACAGCAGCGTGTGATCGACGAAGATACGGTCGCAATGTCTGCAGCATCGCCAGAACGACCATCGCGACGCACCGCCTCCAGGAGGAAGGTGGTGGTTGACGACGAGGACGACTCCGATGTCGAGAACAGCATAGTCAAGCAAGAGAGCGAGGAAGAAGAGTTCACACCCGCACCAAAAAACACACGCGCATCACCTAGGCGCCGGACAGTAGCTGCGACACCAAGAACGACTACCGCCAGACGATCACGAGCAAGCGAATCAGTGGAACCTTCACAAGTCTTCAGCCCGCCGGAGAGTGTCGCGGAGGAGCCTTTGTCACCTTCCAAGAAGGCTGCGCCTAAGCGACGATCAGTGAAGGATGCCAGAGCTGCACGGAAGAGCAGGGTCTCAATCATGCCCGACACGCCTGAGATACAGCCTCCAATGCCAACACCGCAGCCTACAGAGTCACCGGAACCTGCTACACGACAGGAAACTCCTTTGGCGGATATTACCGAGAACACGATCAACGAACAGACACCACGACCGACCTCGCGCCATACACCGTCTGTCGACGAAAACGCATCAACCCTAGAGGACGACACTCAGACGACGGTCACAGCAACACCCAAGGCAATCAAGACAGAGGTAAAGAAGGTGGACGCTCAGGTTACGCATCTGGAGAAACCAATGGATATCGTAGTACGAACGAGAGCGCTGGGCGTGCCACAGTCGCAAGAGCCTGTCACACCAAAGTCGCGCATGACGATCACATACCTGACGTTGATGAACTTCAAGTCATACGCTGGCAAGCAGATGGTGGGACCTTTCCACTCCTCCTTCTCGTCTGTCGTAGGACCAAACGGATCTGGAAAATCGAATGTCATCGATTCCTTGCTTTTTGTCTTCGGTTTCCGTGCCAGTAAGATGCGCCAGGGCAAGATCTCTGCTCTGATCCACAACAGCGCTCAATATCCGGATTTGGATTATTGCGAGGTCGAGGTACATTTCAACGAGGTGATGGATGAGCCTGATGGCAGCTCAACAGTCGTACCGAACTCACAAATTGTGATCGCGCGTCGCGCATTCAAGAACAACTCGAGCAAATACTACATCAACGGCAAGACTTCGGATTTCACCACCGTCACCACAATGCTCAAAGGCAAAGGTGTTGATCTCGACCACAAGCGTTTCCTCATCCTGCAAGGTGAGGTCGAGTCAATCGCACAGATGAAGCCCAAGGCTGCCGGAGAACACGACGACGGTCTTCTGGAATACTTGGAGGACATTATCGGAACTTCCAAGTACAAGACACCCATTGACGAAGCTGCTGTGGAGACCGAGCAATTGAACGAAGTGTGCCTCGAGAAGAGCACGCGAGTCCAGCATGTGGAGAAAGAGCGCAATAGCTTGGAGGACAAGAAGAACAAAGCTCTCGCATATATCAGGGACGAGAACGAGTTGGCATCCAAGCAGTCCGCCCTCTACCAGATCTACGTGTCTGAGTGTGGAGACAATTTGCAGGTCACCGACGAAGCCATTGCGCAGATCCAGGAGCAACTGAATGGCGAATTGCAAAAGCACCAGGGCAGCGAGGAAGAGATTGAGAGCTTAAAGAAGCAAGTGAAGAGCGGATCCCGGGAGCTCGAGAAACTCGAGAAGAGCACTCAGGGCATCTTGAAGGAAATGTCGCAGCTCGACAAGGAAACCGTCAAGATTGAAGAGAAGAAGAAGTTCCTTGCGAACAAGGCCAAAAAGCTAGAGAAGACATTTGAGAGCTCAAGGCTGGCTGTTCAAGATTCGGCAACACAGGCTAAGAACGCGGAGGACGACATCGCTCGTATCGGCGCAGAGATCGAGGCGCTTGAGCAAGAGATGCAGGCTGAAGACGAGGAGCTTGCAAAGATCCGTGAAAGCCTTAAAGGCAAGACCCAAGGATTGAGTGATCAGATCGCCGCCAAGCAGAAGCAACTGGAACCCTGGAATGCGAAGATCAACGAGAAGCAGTCCTCTATGGCCGTTGCCCAGAGTGAGCTCGATATTCTTCATGAAAAGGAGAGCGCTGGAGCTACAGCTATTGCTGAGACAGAAGCCAAGATCGCCACCCTGCAGGAGCAGCAATCAACAAAATCCGCTGAGCTCGAGGAATGCAAACAGAAGCGTAAGGTTGCCGCGAAGGAGATCCAGCGTCTTCAGAAAGAGGTCGATCAGCTTGGAGCCCAGGAACCCACACTAAAATCGAAGCTGTCCGGAGCCCGCCAAAAAGCCGATGAGGCTCGCGCGAGTCTGTCAGCAACACAAAGTCAGGGCAATGTGCTTGCCGGTTTGACAAGGCTGAAGGAGTCGGGTCGTATCGATGGTTTCCACGGCCGCTTGGGCAATCTGGGCGCCATTGACCAGCGATTCGATGTCGCAATCTCTACTGCATGCCCTGCACTAGACAACCTTGTTGTCGACACTGTCGAAGTCGGTCAGCAATGTATCGATTACCTTCGCAAGAACAATCTCGGCCGCGCGAACTTCATCCTCCTCGACCGCCTACCACAGCGTGATCTGTCCGCCATTCAGACGCCTGAGAATGTGCCCCGTTTGTTCGACCTTGTCAAGAGCAAGCACGATCGCTTCCTACCTGCCTTCTACAGTGTGATGCAAAACACATTGGTTGCGAGAGACCTCGAGCAAGCTAACCGCATTGCCTACGGCGCCAAGAGATGGCGCGTGGTGACTCTTGACGGCCAGCTTATCGACAAGTCCGGTACGATGAGTGGTGGTGGAACTCGCGTTGCTAAGGGCGGCATGTCTTCCAAGCTCAGCGCGGACGTTTCGAAGGAGCAGGTGACCAAGCTTGAAGTCGATCGCGACGCAGTCGAAAGAGAGTACACTGAGATGCAGGAGGGCTACAGAGAGCTCGAGCGACAAATACACGAACTGCAGAATCAGGTTCCACGCCTCGAGACACAAGCGCAGAAGCTCGGCCTCGAGCTAGACAGCATCGAGCGTAACATCGCAGACTCACAAAAGCGCATCCAGGAAATTGCAGCCGAGCAACAGTTCTCAAAGTCTGACAAAAAACAGATCGCCAGCCTTGAGAACACTCTTGTGTCTTTGCAAAATGAGATCGAACGGATCCAGTCTCAATCGGCGAGCATCGAGGAGGAAATCCAAGAGCTCCAAGACAAGATCATGGAGGTTGGTGGCATCAAGCTTCGCAGCCAGAAAGCTAAGGTCGATGGTCTGAGAGAAGAGATCGACACCCGCAACGAAGGCCTCAGCTCGGCAGAAGTCGCCAAGTCAAAGGCAGAGAAGCAGGGCAAGAAGCAGGATAAGGTCAATGCAGACACCAGCGCTGAGCTCGAGAAGGTTACCGGAGAGCTCGAACAAATCGAAGAAGACGTGCGCAACCAAAGCCGGGGCACAGCTGAGTTCCGCAGGCAAGCTGAAGAGGCACAACAAGCGCTCGACGACCGTAAAGAGGAGCTGCAAGCGCTCAAGGCTCAGCTCGACGAACTGGTCGCCGAACTCAATGAGACCCGAGGCGCGGAGGTCGAGATGCGGAACAAGCTGGAGGAGAACCAGAAGATCCTGCTTGACAACCAGAAGCGTCTCAGATACTGGGAAGAGAAGCTCTCCAAGCTCTCGCTGCAGAACGTCAGCGAAGAAGGCGAAGAGTACGAGCCTGAACCAATGCCCCAACTCTCTCGTGACGAGCTTGAGGACCTCAGCAAGGAGTCTCTGAAAGCAGCTATCGCCGGACTCGAAGAGCGCACTAGCTCGTCCGTCGAGTTGACGGTCCTGGCTGAGTACCGTCGCCGTGTAGAGGAACACGCGGTCCGTCTTGCCGATCTCAACACAGCGCTCGTGGCGCGTGATGCAGCCAAGAAGCGGACTGACGATCTTCGTCGTCTGCGTCTTGAGGGCTTCATGGAGGGCTTCTCTCTGATTTCCATGCGCCTGAAGGAGATGTACCAGATGATCACGATGGGCGGTAACGCCGAGCTGGAGCTTGTCGACTCTCTCGATCCTTTCTCAGAAGGCATTCTCTTCAGTGTCATGCCGCCCAAGAAGAGCTGGAAGAACATCAGCAACTTGTCTGGTGGTGAGAAGACGCTGAGTTCGCTTGCGCTCGTATTTGCGCTGCATCACTACAAGCCTACGCCACTTTATGTCATGGACGAGATTGATGCCGCGCTTGATTTCAAGAACGTGAGTCGCGCTTGGCTTTTATTCCTCGTAATTGTAATGCTAATGATTTCCCAGGTTTCCATTGTCGCTGCTTACATCAAAGAGCGTACCAAGAACGCCCAGTTCATCGTTATTTCATTGCGCAACAACATGTTCGAGCTCGCTTCGAGATTGGTCGGTGTATACAAGGTCAACCACATGGTACGTCTTAACAATCATCCCTGCTATTCTTAAAGCTCGCTGCTGACCGTTCTGCTTTCCAGACCAAGAGTGTGACTGTCGAGAACAAGGATTACATCACCGCCAGGTAGAGCGGTTCTCTGTTTATGGGTACTGTTTCTTTCGTTGAATGAAGGATGATATGCATGATGGCGAATATGGTTAATGAGGCGTTGATGGTGTATATGGAGGACTAAAAGGTCGTGATGGGATGCCATGGGGTCACTACTTGGGAAATCAGGATGGCTTAATACATTTTCATGTATGATGATTGTTTCGATGATACAATTTTCGAGGTTACTTGCCATGCGGTTTAGACCAGACAACATCTGTGCTTCAATTTTTTCGATAGTGATTGTCATGGATAACCCCTCGGTGACATGAGGCTGCCAAGTGCGAAGGCGCATTCAATGTCAGCCTCCACAATTTGTTCTCTCGTATGCGCGGTTCGACTTTTTGTACAGTACAATACCGTCATCGCCATGACCACCGTGAGTTGCCAGAATCGAGAGTGTCTCACTATCCGTTCTATTCAACAGAGTCTCTGTGGTGTTTGAATGCACGGTGATTGCGTCGCGTACCAAAATGATTGGGAGCAAACACAGACGCCAAC
The DNA here is from genome assembly GCA_019775565.1 of Melanodothis sp. VS III C KN 2. Lineage (NCBI taxonomy): Eukaryota > Fungi > Ascomycota > Dothideomycetes > Cladosporiales > Cladosporiaceae > Melanodothis > Melanodothis sp. VS III C KN 2. Next base: position 61,462 of record JACWFM010000028.1, on the reverse strand, counting down.
AGTTGTACTTACGCCAATGTAAGACTTGGGAGATGGGCTAGTACTAGGATGATGGGCCGGTACTAGGACGATGGGCTGATACTGCAAGACATATATACCTGCACTGGCAGCATGTTGCTCATTGTGTCCCACAGGACGGCTTGAAAGCAGTTACGGAGAGTGCTTACAGTATTCTTGGACCTCTCCACTTTCAACGATAACAATAACATCCTATGCGCCATCTACTTTGTTGATCTGCGCTCTAGCCAACTTTTATGCTGCCTCCCAATTTCCGCTTCCCGCCGGACGAGAAATCAAACCTGGGATCGTGTTGAAAGAAGGAGAGACAAAGGCTTGCCTGATCCGCAAGAAGAGCTGTTCAATGGTACGGCCCAGGTGACTAGACCGGAAACGCTCGAACCACCGCCATTCCACTCGGTGCGAAGTCCAAGCACAGACTCGGCCTACGGGTCGATGTTGTTCTCAGTCTGGCCGAGATAGAACTTGGTGGAGAGCGTGGTCACGATGATAATCTTGTCATCGACACTGGAGCCGTCAAGATCTCCACTTTTAGCCCGACCGAAGCATATATCTTGCGCCTGATGAGGGATCCGTCCCTGGAGTAATATAGCGTACTTCCCAGACGTCGAGCGGTATATCTCATTACTGGTGTCATGGTGGCTGACAGTGCTACGATGGGGGTACGAAGGGGAACGACTTCTGCGTATCAGGCCAAAATTGTCATCAAAGGCGATGGCTTCGGGTGTTCCTGTCAAAGTTGGGCCTGAGTTTGAGCATGAAGCGAGTAATGTTGCATGCCATACCTTGGAAATGACGAAGCCTTTTGTGTTGGCATATGTGCTCAGGAAGACACGAAGAAAGATACTGGGGGCCGTCGGAAGCGGCGATTACGTGAAAATTGCTATATTCGATTGTGCGCCGCCGATGACCTATGATAATTGGGACGTTGAAGACTCCACAAGGAGCTGGTTTCGAGTATTCGTCATGCTGTATAGTGTCCCAGATCGCAGGCGCGGTGAATTCTCCTACGCTTCAAATCTTGGACTTATTCACGATTTGCTCCAGCATCTTCTCTGGTGTCAGATTCTTCTCCAACAGGTTCGTAGGCTGAATGTAGTCGAACCTCCCAGTCTTCTCTGAAATCATCAAGAAGACCTTACACATGCCGCTTGCCTGCTATAAACCTTTCTTCGAGCGATCGATCCATTCTTGCATGTTACTCCTTTCCGATTGCGCATATCTTTGGGCGTACGTTCTCTCGGGTATTTCGCAATATTTCGAGTACAGAGACAGCAATGAGACAATAACCCGAGAAAAGTAAAACGTATCCCCGTTCCAGGAGAGGAAGAACTTAACGAGATGATTGCGGACTGGACTCGGCGAGTGAAGTTACCATTATCCACATCGCCGGCTCTCCAATGTCAGAAAGGCCTTTTTCGAAGAGCACGTCTTCCACTCACTGGTCATAATTCAGTTGAAGCCGACAAGCCCGAGGGTACGTTCTCATCCACCACAGACAAGAGTTCGCAAACCGCAGACTTTTGTATTTGATCGCCCAGAAATGCTCGCCAAGGACATCTCCACAGGCCCGGCAGCAAAACTAGACGAAGAGGTCAATCCCTTCTAGGCTGAATTCAGCGCAGCGACTAAACGTCGAAGAGATCAATGAAGAACGGCATCTGCATTGCTTGGGCGGAAGGTGATCGTACGACGAGTTGTAGCTTGCTCCTGCGGTACTGTAAATGCGTATTCATTGGTCAGAATAACTACATGCAGATGATGCGCGGTATCATTGGTCCTAATGCTCAGCGGCAGCACAACGCGCTGCCTCATCCTGCTAATCAGTATGACACCAACACTTTGCCACTCACTCAAGCCCCATCAGGCACAACACAGCAACGACACCCGCCCTGCACCACATTCCGCACAACGTGCGCATGCGCAACCTTGCCACCCACGCTGCGTCCTGTATACGCAGGCTCGTCTGAATCCTCAGCAGAGCTACTGCCATATCCTAGCTGTGTCATAAGGCGATTGACTGTTGTGTCGTCCGCAGTGTCTGGATTGGCGCGCAACAGACAAGGAAGATGGTAGACGTGGCCGCATGCGAAGCCGAGGAGAGGGAGGGTTTCTGTGGTTGGTATTAGCATGCTGGATCTAGTGTAGGTAGTCGATCGTGCGTAAAGATTAGGGAAGACCATACCTTCTAAGCTGAAAGGCTCGCCGCAGCCCACGCAGTGCCCGGGCTTGGCTTCAGAGCTGCTTTTGGGAACCTTTCGCTTTGGCACGGGTAGAGCTTCACCGTCTTCGACTTGGGTAGGTACATCATGCGCCACGAGGTCAATATCTGACGGCGACTCGTGCACGACTTCGAAGCGAACGGCTTTCTTCTGCCCCGCGCGCAGCGTGTCCATGCCCATCACAACCTCACCCTCGAGGACCTTGGCCACACCCTCAGAGATAGAGTATTGAATCTCGTACTCCTTGACAAGGCGCACGATGCCTTGCTTCAACCCTTCGATTTCGAGACCGACTGGGATGCGTCGGACGAGTTCTGCTGGGTCGACAGCAGTGCCTACTTCTTCTAGCAAGCCACGAATGAAAGCAGGCTTGTCCATGCCGTATTCGAGCAAGTCGTCCCATAAGTCTGGGTTGACCTTGACAAACTCAATTGCTTTCTTGACGTCGCCGAGTTCGCCGATGATGAGCCACAGAGCACGTTTGAGCTGTCCAGTCTTGCTCAGTACGTGCACAAGCTCCGGGATATAGTGTCTCTGCTCAAGGTTGGTCGCAGCTTTGTCGTAGCTATAAACTTCGCTAGCTTGCAGGAATTGTAACAGCAACTCGCGGTCATACTCAGCGAATAGTTCGACTGCCAGATCGGCGTGGTCCTCGACCATCGCATGCCCTTGGTCAATATGGTTGAAGTCGAACTTTGATCGGCGCGTTTTTGCAGGTTTGACCTTTGAGCCGCCATTCCATAGGGCACGCAAGTAGAAGAAAAGGAACACCTTCGTACTGTCTCCCTTTTCTTGAAGTTGCTCGATGACTGTCACTGGTGATATGCTGCCGTTTAGTGCTTCGTCAACGAGAAGTGCGACTGGCTCTGCGCTCGATTCTTCGAGCTCGCCCAAGGGAGCCGAACGTAGTTGCTCTTTACTGACTTTCAGCGTCACGAAGCCTGGAATGTCATCTGCGAGAGTCTCGGCAATCTTCTCATCTCGGATGAGGTTCATAGCCGCATCCGAGTTCTGAGTGAGGATGAAGCATCGAAGCGCTTCCCTAGGCTGGGCATTTACGAGATATAGCTTCGCGAGTGCATCCAGCAGTATTCGCCAGTCGCGGCCCTGGATACCGTCTTGAACGCTCTGTTCGCTGACGTCGCGGCTACGCAGCCGGCTCTCGATCGCGGTGATGATGCTGTGTACGTCGAAGAGATCTGCGTCCCATTGATCGAGAAGCTTGCCCAATCGTGGTGGATCGCTTACGATGTAATGGCCCAGGATGATCTCGTACACTTCGCTCGGCAAAGGCGGCTGTAGCACGGTAGCAGGCACATATGGCGTAATTTCGTCGAACTTGTCAGCTTGTGCAAATGTGAAGACCCAGTGTTCCCACCTTGCACTCCCTTCAAGAACTTTGCTCGCCGCTTTGCCAGCCTCGCTCCATTTGTCTGCAGCCACAAGCTGGCCAAGCCAGAGGTCGCCGATCCTTCGCTTCTCTTTGGCGGATATACTGTCGTGAGCTCGCGTAGCAGATACTGTGGTTGTAGAGTCGGAGTCCGCGAAAAAGTCGGCAAGCGTGTTCTTCTGAGGTTTGGACGGGCTCTCCACCACAGAGCTAAGAGACTTGCGGTCTGCGGTCGAAGGATCGATAATTTCAGGGTGCTCATCCAGGAGCTTCCAAGCTTGTTCATATTGATGATGTTCGAGAAGCCATGACAAATGATCGCTCAATTCGCGCTTGACTGCTAATACACAATCAAACGGACTTTGGATGAATAGTTTGAGGCCGGCTTCAGCGGTGTACGGATGAGCGTCGAGAATTTTCATACGCGACGGTGTGGGTGTCACGCCTTGTATGCTACCACTTCTGGGTGTGGACGTCCCTCCTCGACCACTACCTTCCTTGGAGCCATCAGTACCGGTACGGGTGAGGGCATTAGCACCAGAGGTGAATATCCGCGTGGCATATCCGCCTCCTGAGATCTCCCACAATCCCTCAAGAGCACTCTTCTGCTCCTTTGTTGCCTTGTCTGGCAGGGGCGGTGGTATGAACAGAGTACCAAGGTGATAGTCTTGCGCGCTGAGCGTCTCAAAGCGACTCACGCTGAGCTCGTCAAGGTCAACTTCTTCGCCATCTTTGACGTTGACGAGCCTCAACTGCGGTGCAAGACTGGTGTGTCTGTGTTGTCGGCCGCTCTTCCTCGGGGTATCATTGTTGGAGGCAGCGGTCGGTAGAGGGTTATCATCGTCGTCCCGTGTCCTGTAAGCGAGGATTGCAAGCATGGTAGGAGTATATAACGACAATCCTGACACGATACAGTCGCGGAATTGCAGCTTGTGGATGATATCCGCGCTGCCAATCTGCCTTTGCCCTGCATTCTTGCCAGACGGCACTTTCCCACCCTCATGAACATGCATGATCCATGTTGTATCTCCCCAACCAACAACGAGCTTTTCGAACTTCTTCTCTCGCTTTTTCGGTGTACCATTCAAAGCACCATTCAGCGATTTATCGGCTTCTGTTGCTGAGCCTAGATCATCACTCTCTAAAAGTCGATCATCGATCCACTCTGCTCTTGCTTTCCACACTCCTGCCATATCTTCCCAGCTTTTCCGGTTGGGCTTCGAAGCGTGTGCAATACGTTTCCAAGCATCCTCGCTCGATTCGCTGTCAAGTCGCAGGTGCGATCGCATAATCTTGATACCCTCCTCATTGACCCAGACCACCCACTTTCCACTCATACTCCACTTGATCGTGCTGATGGTTCCCTCGCCCTGGTGTAAAATGGTGTCCTTTCCATTGTTGCTGCCCAGCCCCATACTTCCAAGCCAACCAGAAGCCGCCGCCGCAGTGCTGTTTGTGTTCGCATCCGAGCTGACACCCGACTTTCCTCCAACAGTAAGGATGAGGCTACCAGCACGTCCACCAGATAGGTATGTACGATCGGTCTTGTAGTCCGGCGAAAGCGCAACAGCCTGGACAGGTCGCGCAAAGTTCCGTAGCTGAACATCCTTGGGATCCACGAGGGAAGACACGCACACGTGTCCGTCTATTGAGGATGTTGCGATATAGATCTGGTTGGTGGGTATATTGGGTACGACTGGTTGTGGCGCTCGTGTCTGCTTCGTACTGCCAGTTGCAGTCGACCTGATCGATTCAGCCTTTCCAGACGGTAGATTCGGAGCCAGAAACGCGTTGCCATCTTGGGTGCGAGTGAGGGTAGGTGGAGGCGGCACCGGAGAGACCGAGCAACTTGTGACACTGGCAGAATGCGCATGGTATGTCCTTATATTCTCCATCGTGGGGAGCGACAGCGCATGGATGTTTCCGTCCTGAGTGCCCATGATCATCTTGTCGCCCGCCACGCAGAAGGCCGTCGTGAAGTCGCCATTCCGGTATACACCGGCAAGACTGCCGGTAAGTTTGGCGTATTTCAGCTTTGGCTCTTCATCTTCCTCGTCCTCGTCGTCGTCCTCATCCTCCTCCTCTCCATGCTGAGTGGCATCTTCGGACTCGGGCTGGCGGTGTTGGTGGAGCGCATCGTCCGTTTCGGGTCCTGAGGCTGCTGCCTGAGGGTCCACAGACATGCTGTAGGCATCGAGGGCTGTTCTGTGGTGGTGGGCAGAGCAATTATAGTGCGGCGGTGCGCAAATGGTAGAGCTATGGCGGGAATGGTAATGCCTCGGCGGGAGGTGATGTCAAGCTGCAGCTGGCTGGTGCTGGCGAGTGATTGGATTTCTTGGAGATGGATGGACAGCGGAAAGAGGGTTTGATTTCCAACGACATACACTTCACGAACGATACAATATTCGATGTTCTTGCTATAGAAGTTGCAATAAGCCTGTACATGTATCTTAGCCCTGCTCACTATGTCACACAGGGCGGCGACGTGGATCGCATTCGGCGCAATCTGTAGGAGAAGCCTTACCACTCTGACCGCAGCCCGTGACTCGCCTCGACACCAATTGCTATCTGGCCACAGGCTACCAGGACAATCGTATCTCGCCTCGCAAGCCGCCCGAGGCCGTAATATACCCAAGAACCACTTCACAGCCAACAGGGTCTTGCGACAGGATGCTCCGCCAGAAGCCTCAAAGAAAGAGTCCAAGCGCAAGAACACCCGCTCCAAGGCGGCGTCTACATCACTACGGCGTGTGGCAGTCGAGGCACAGCGGTCAAGAGACGGGCTGGTCATAGGCAAAGGCCGCAAGAGACACGTAGACCCCGTAGCAGAGACGAAAGAAGTCACGGCCTACTGTGCCGCAGAAACATACCAAGTCTCCGCCGCCCGCCGCCTGCTCATGCAGGAGGGCTTCCGTCCCGATCCCCTCAAGACCGATCTGTACCCGCAAGTGCTGCATGTGCAGACGCCCAATTTCGTCTCGCAGGACCCGGAGACTGGCGCGAAGCGCGAGATGGGTATCGGTGATGTCTTCGTCTTCCCGTCTGGTAGCGTAGTCACCTGGAACGTCCCAGAGCACATTGGTAACAACATCGTGACAAGGATCATTCGCCCGGCAGCTGAGAACCCACACCAAGTCGAGGTGGAAGACTTCGAGTACCTGGAAGATGGCACCCGCGATTCGTCGGTGATAGTGGGCGACACCATCGTCCTCGGCACGAAACCCTCCAACGACCACCACCAGCAACAACAACAACAGCAGCAACATGACACTACAAACTCCACAGACTCCTCACCTTCCGGCCACGAAACCGACACCATCCTCGCCAAAATCGCCTACTCCTCCGCCCTAGCACGCTCCACCAAACTCGCCGTCCTCGAAGAAGCTCTCGACCACTACTTCCAAAGCACGCGCCAAATCCCCACAACCCTCTCCGCCGGCTCACCCTTACGCTTCACGCGGCAATTCATTCTGCGCAAGACAGGCGAACTCCTCAGCATCCGCGCGCAACTGAACCTCTACTCCGAACTCACCGACTCTCTGCCCGACCTCTTCTGGGACTCACCTCACAACCTGGGCCTAGAAAGCTACTACGAGAGTCTGGGCAAAGCGCTGGATGTGGGCGTGCGGATCAAGGTGCTGAATGAGAAGATGGACTACGCGAGCGAGATTGCGGCTGTGCTGAGGGAGAGGCTGAGCGAGAAGCATTCGACTGGGTTGGAGTGGCTTATCATTGGGTTGATTACGATTGAGGTTCTGTTTGGAATTTTTGAGATTTCGGAGCTGTGGAGGGAGAAGAATGAGGCTGTGGAGGCGGAGACGACGAGGAAGTTGCTGAATAGGTTTTTGGAGAGGGAGTTGGCGAAGGACAGCAGCAGGTATAGCAGCGTGGCGGAGTGAGTGTTACGTTGTGGAAGAGTGTTAGAGGATACGTGCCTCTTGTCTTTTCTCATGTTATTATGGTTAGCGAACGAGGATACCCCGCTCATCAATGATAAACTTGATGTTTATTCAGATAGCATGCAGGTGACGGGTGACCACGTGCATTTTTACCCGTTCCAGTCATCCATGGATGTCGAGCGCCACTCTCGCCAAGCAGCCTCAACTTTATCTCTTGTAGTGAACCTGGCATGTTCCGAAGGCATATCAGCATGCGGGGTATATTTTACGCAACGGATAAGGATGGACCGATATGGTAGATAGTGCGAACGCATATAAAAAGCTTGAACGCTGCGTTTCGTGGTACGCAGCTTTGGTGTCCTTCCTTGTCACGTTAATATCCAGGACTGACATCTTTGCTCGCTTTTGAGACACACTCTGGCTAAGAGAACACCGTCATATACACTATTCGAAAACAAAATAAAACACCGAGCCATAAGAAATACAGAAGTAAAGGAAAATGGCTCTCAAACGCGTTCTGTTAGCCGCAGCTCTTGGTTTTATTGGCACCACCTTCGCTCATGGATCCCACAGCCCGAACAACAAAGCATTACAACACCACCTCTCCACCCCAGAATTAATAGTAAACAACATCCCCCACTCAACACGCACATACTGGATGCGCGCCGCCAATGACGCCCTCAAAGCCTCCGGCTCCTCCTGCCCCTTCGCAGCCTTCGGCACCGCCATCGTCAATCACACCGCAAACAGCGGGCTCGGCGAATTGATCTGCACAGGCGTCAACCAGAACTCCGTAACCGGCAACCCGACTCTGCACGGCGAAATGGTCGCCATTGGCAACTGCACTGACATTCTCACCGATCCCAATGGTGCGTACAAGCTCTCGCCGTCTGAGGCTTCTGCTGCGTGGAAAGATCTCACGCTGTACACGAACGCAGAGAGTTGTCCGATGTGTGCCAGCGCGATCAGGTGGGCTGGGTTCAAGGAGTACGTGTACGGCACGAGCATTGGTCGGTTGATTGAGACGGGATGGGGCCAGATCGATATTGAAAGCTCGGAGGTGTTCAAGCAGAGTTGGAACTTGGGAACAAGTACGAAATTTGTTTCTGAGGTTCTGACCAACGAGACGGATCCGTACTTTTTGTGGCAATTCCAGGCGGAGTACCCGTGCCCTGGCAATTGCAGTAGGGGAGATGCGGGCCGTTGTCAGGAGAGCTGATGGTCGTGTTGAGGATAGCCGTAATGGGGATCTTGGAGCATTGTATATAGCTGCTGATGTGGTTGCTCTGGTTGTTCTGGTTGTTCTGGTTGCTGCGATGGTGGCGGCGGTGGTAGCTGCGGCAGTGGCTGTTGTTCCTGTTGCTGCTGCGGTTGTTGCGCTGGAACCTTCTTGAAAGTATTCTTGAAAGGCTTCATACGTGCACTACGAAGACGAGGCTTCATCACTTCATGCAAGTAGGCACCAGAGACATTGAGATTGAATCTCGTGACGACTTCGTTCCAATTCAAGATGCGGTTCTCACCAAAGTCACCAGTACTGAGATACCGCTCCACAGCATCAAGGTGTTCGGGAGTAAGCTTGCGATGGTTGTTACGCTTGAGTTCTGAGTTCTTCTTGGTTCTGGGATAGGGATTCTTGATGGCGTATTCCACTTGTTGGCGACTGACTTTGAGCGCTCTGGCGACGGCTGCTCTGGTCCATTTCAGGTGGTGGTCCTCACAGCATTGGATGTATCCGAGCACCTTGTTCTTGCGAGGCGTGTCTAGTGGCTTTCCTGGAGGGAGCTCAGTCTCCGGATCTATGGATGCTTCGGCCATAGTTGTAGTCGTATGCTTCAGTGGTAGTGAATTCAAACGCCAAAGTGCAGACTTTGAATCGTGGCGACGTGTGCCTGACAGGAGACCGTGAGGTCAGCTGGTACGAATGATACGCCGTGTTCTGAATTCTACGCCGGAGAGCTCGACCGGGCACATTCGCAGCCGAATGGTCCAGACACTAGCGTGCTGCGTTCCGCAGCCAATCAAATTGCGACTGCTCGCCCCAACTCCAGCTAGCTGTCGTGCAAACGTCATGATGCGAGGAAACATTTCACGACCCGCCATACCAGAATAAATTGACGACCTGGAAAGAATTGGGCTACACGACATCTGGACAGATACGAATGATGAGATAATATGTCCACAAACAAAGCTGCCTTGAAAGCAGCCAAAGCCGCTCTCGACGCCGAAGACTACGAAACAGTCGTCACCCAGTCACAGATCGTACTTGCGTCGGATCCTTCAAATTACCCGGCAAGACTATTCTTAGGCCGAGCATTCGAGAAGCAGGGCAACTTCGACAGTGCTGCTGAGACTTATCGCAAAGCAGCCGATTCCAAGCCGGACGAGGCGCAAGCATGGCTTGGTCTATGCAGCGTGTACGAGGCTCAGGGTTCTAAGAAAGTCGACGAGTACATTGAAGCTGCTGTCCATGTAGGCTCAATACACGCCAAAGCGGATGATGCCCACCGCTGCCAAACGGTCATCGATAAGTTGGGCGGCTTTGTTAAGCAGCATGGAACCTCCGCACAGCGAAAGCGAGCCTTACGAGTGACACTACCCGGATCTCCGGTGTACGATTTCTTGGAAGGACGATTGCCACACCCCACGCTCGGTTATACTCGGATTGCTGAGATCACCGAAGAGGAAGAGGCTCAACGCATCAAGACGGAGATCAGCAACCGCCGGACTCGCATTGGAGCCCGTGTTGGGCAGGTCACCACCGAGGTGAAGCGAGAAGTCTACACCGAAAGTGAACTGGAAGACTTGTATCAGCAAATCATCAACTGGACCGTCGAGGACGAAATTCGTCGCGAGTATGAGGAGAAGCTGCTGCTCAGAGCTTACGACGTGCTTCTGGTGCTTCCGGCAGATCAGAAGGCTGCCAAATTGGACCAGGTCTTAAACATTGCGGAAGGTATGGTCATCATTCATCACCCTTTTCAGGTTGCGTGGGATTTGGTACTGGAAACGCGAGACTTCGACAACCTGCAGGATCTCGACGCAAACATCTTGCGAGAGTACGTCAGCCTGTTCGCGGATAGTGGACTTGGCCGCATCTTAAAGGCATGGCTCAGCAGCGAACTTTGCCCATTCCCACCACCGAAGCAGCCGGCAGGCGAGACCTCCGACAAAGATGAAGCACCCGAGATCTTGACAGCTGAAGACCGCCTAGCTATGATGACCGAAGGAGTCAACAAGGCCGAAAACTCTCCATTTGCCTACAGGTTAGCCTGCGACTACTTCTTGTACCTCGAAGAGAACGAAACAGTTGTGGAGACATCGCGCGCAGGCTTGCAGGTGCTTTCCAATCAATCCACAAAGCTCAGCTTGAGTTTGCAGAACACGAGAGATGCTCTGAATAGCGTTCTCGGTACTGCGCTTGTGCATTATCAAGCCCCTAGAAATCACGCCGAAGCGAAACGACTTTTCGAGGACATCCTCCAGCGCAAGCCCAAGCTCACGCCAGCCTTGATCGGTCTCGGACTAATTTTCGAAGAGATTGAGAATTACGGAGCTGCAATCGATTTCCTACAACAAGCCCTGGGTGAAGACCCAAGTAACGTCCGGGTTGGCACTGAGCTTGCATGGTGCAAGGCCTTGAATGGAGACAATGCTACTGCGAAAGACGAGCTCGAGAATTACCTCCCCAATTTGAAGACAGACGACCCTCGCGCGAGAGATCTTCGTGCACAGTGTCTTTACCGTATTGGTGTTTGCATGTGGAACCTAGACGACTCCAAGTCCGCTCGAAAAGACCGCAATGGCGCGTACGCTCGCTTCCTTTCAGCCATCAAGACCAACGTCAACTTCGCGCCGGCGTATACTAGCCTTGGACATTACTACGAACTATACGCGAAAGACAAGAAACGTGCTAGACAGTGCTTTCAAAAGGCCTTCGAGCTTTCCCCGGCCGAGACAGATGCTGCTGAGCGTCTGGCTCACTCGTTTGCCAACCGCGGCGAGTGGGAGATTGTTGAAGTCATTTCACAGCGCGTTATTGATTCTGGCAGAGCGAGGCCACCGCCCGGTTCTAAGAGAAAGGGTTTGAGCTGGCCTTACTCTGCTCTCGGTGTAGTGCAGATGAACAAGCAGGAGTATCAGCAAGCGATTGTTTCCTTCCTTGCTGCCCTTCGTATCAGTCCCGATGACTATCAGTCATATGTCGGCCTCGGCGAGAGCTACCACAATTCTGGTCGCTATAATTCGGCCAGTCGTACCTTCAACTATGCCCTTGAGCCACATGAAGAAGGTAAAATGAAGGTGACTGGTGAGACTTGGTTCGCAAAGTACATGCTTGCCAACGTTCACAGAGAGCTTGGCGAGTACCAAGAAGCTACTGATGGTCTTCAAGCCGTGCTCAAGGAACGCCCGTCTGAGTTTGGAGTTCTCGTCTCGCTCCTCCAGACCTTTGTTGAGCGTGCATGGCATTGTGTTGAGACCGGCCTGTTTGGCCAGGCCATCGTAAACTGTAACGAAGCTATCACAACCGCGGTGCTTATCGCAAAGGACAACCTTCAAGCTTTCAACCTCTGGAAGTCTGTTGGCGATGCCTGCGTGACATACTCATGGGCACTTTCCGGTAGCGACAAGTTCCCTTTCGCTGAGCTCAGACCCTTGCTTGACACCGACAACCATGACGAAGCACTCTCACAGCTGTCTGACATTGACAATATCCGCTCCAGCAGCCTCGCCGCTAGCCAAGAGAACGACGACTCGTCAGAGTCTGCCTTGCCCTTGCCACTCATTGCTGGTGTACTATCATACAAGCGTGCAATCTACTCGTCAGCCCATGACATTCACGCTCAAGCCGTGGCCTGGTACAATCTCGGATGGGCTGAGCACCGTGCGTTCTCGCTCAGCGACGGCAAATCAGGGAAGAAATATCTCAAGGCCGCCGTTCGCTGCTTCAAGCGAGCTATCGAGATGGAAGCAGGAAATGCAGAGTTCTGGAACGCTCTCGGTGTGGTCACTACCACATTGAACCCTCAAGTCGCACAGCACTCTTTTGTCCGTTCATTGCATCTCAACGAGCTCAACGCAAAGGTCTGGACCAACTTGGGAGTCTTATACACTCTACAAAACGATTACGAACTCGCACACCAGGCATTCGGCCGCGGACAATCTACAGATCCCGATTATGCCCACGCTTGGGTTGGCGAGGGTCTGATTGCATTGGTGACAGGAGACACCAAGGAAGCGCTCAACCACTTCACTCACGCCTTCGAGATATCTGACTCCGTCTCCACCATAACGAAACGCCAGTACGCACTGTCAACGTTCGACCACCTGCTTACGTCGCCGACTACCTCCAATGACTTGACTGCGCTCATTGAGCCGCTCTTTGCTTTGGAGCAGCTACGTGTCCAGGCTCCGAAGGAGCTACCATACAAACACCTGTCCGCTCTCTTCCTGGAACGCGTAGGCAACGTCCAGGACGCGATTCAGACACTGACAGAGCTCTGCTCAAGCGCGGAAGCAGAGTACGAGTCTTCCGAATCAGACGCAGCGCTGGGCCGCTTCGCACACGCTAAAGCAGACATCGCACGTTGCCAGCTTGCTGTCCACAGCCACTCCGAAGCTCTTGAAAATGCGAACACCGCACTCGATCTGTCTGCTGACACGGAGGGCAGCGGTCTCGACGCTGAAGCCAGGCGCAAGCTCCGTCTTTCCGCCCACTTGACAGCTGGTCTCGCAGCACACTTCCTCAAGCAAGACAGCGACGCCATCGCCATGTTCCGCAGCGCCCTAGAAGAGAGCGCGAACAACCCAGACGTCGTATGCCTGCTCGTTCAAGTCCTCTGGGCTCACGGCGGAAACGACGAGAAAGTCGCCGCTCGCGAGCAGCTGTTCGAGTGCTTCGAAGCCAACTCCGAACACGCCGGCGTGATGACTCTCCTCGGCGCCATCGCCGCTCTCGACGACGATGCCGAGACCGCAAGCGCAGTACACGATGATCTGCTCGCCCTCCGCACCAAAGCAGACTTGCAACCCGCAGAACAAACGCGGATTGCGTCTCTCCTCCTTGCTCTCGCATCCCTAAGTCCAGCTTCAGAGTCCGAAGACGCCGCTCTGGCGGCAGCCCAGACATCTACGCTGCTCAACCCTGAGCGATCACACGCTTGGACACAATTGGCACAGCTCTCAGGGGATGCTTACGCTGCCGAGATGGCTCTGCAGACCGCGCAAAAATCCGTGCCGCCGAACGGTAATGCGGACGCGATCGAGCTCGCACATGCATTTGCAGGCGTAAGGACTGTCGCCGATGCGCAGCGCGCGATGGTCTTGGCGCCTTCGGAGGCGGTTGGGTGGGAGGTTATGGCGGAGGCGCTGGGTTGAGAGATGATATGCATGCGAGTAGATGGTCTGGATTCGCAAGAGATGGACGAATTCCGACAAACGAAAAGCTGGCTTTGAGTCATGAGTTAGCATGTATAACATGTAACAGTTGTCTCTGACTTCATGACTCTGATTCTATAATATAACGATGTCACTTCCAGAAAGTTACTTTCATTGAGCTCGTGCTATTCCGTCGAACATGTAGCCATATCATACGCCACAGTAAATGGTGTGTCAACGCTACGCCGAAGACCTCCAACTCTTCTTAGACGCAGTGGACTACATTACTGTTTGCTTGACAGCGTATTACTGAGCAATTCGAGAGACTGACCGAATCTCAACACGTGAGACTTCTAGCTCCCAACATGCATGTAAGTGAAATATAATCAGGAAAAAGAAAGGGTTCCCAAAAATTTCATAACCTCAATATTCTACAATCGGAAAAGTAATTGGTATCTGTTTGTTTGCTAACAATCAGTTGCCCTGCAATTCAACTCCATTCATCAAGCGTCCTGATCAGAAGCATCCTCTACCTCCACCGCTTTGCCCTTGCCCTTGCCAGCATACCCTTCAGCGTTCTCTGCCTGGGGTCGTTCCTCGCCACTTGCTACCGCGGTGGGCTGTGCTGATTCGCTACTGGCGGTTTGATCGCCGAAGCTCCAGCTGCCTGAGTTCCAGGGAGCGTTTGCGGGCGCTGCTGATGGGCTTGTTGCTGTTGTGTCCGGGTGTTGGGTTCGGGTTGGGGTTGGTGATTGGATTTCTGGTTGGGCTGATGCAGCTGGCGTGATTGGCGCTGGCGCGGTTGGCACGAAGAGTGGTGAGCCTCGCTCGTCTGTTGGTCCAGTGGTAGATTCAGCGGACGCGGTTAGAGGAGCTTGCGTAGTCTGCTGTGGCTCGGACGTTCCATTCAATCTTTGCTCGACGTCCGGGCGTGCCGGCGTTGCTGAAGTGTTAGGCTCTGGCGCGGTGGTCTGCGAGGTGGCCGCAGGCTGTGTTGATGTAGGCGCGGTACCCTCTTGTCTCTGAAGAGGCATCAATGTCCAACCTTCAGGCAGAACCATCCCTTGTGGTAAGTTTGCATGTCCGTTAGTCATCACTCGGTCCGTAGCGCCGCGAAGAAGTTCCTGACTTGGTGCGAACGGCGCTTGGTGCTGTATGCCAAAGCCTGCGGCGGCATTTTGCTGGGCTGGCACGTATTGTGCTCTCAGTCTAGCCATTTCAGCCTCCATGACTCTGAGTAAAGCGACCTGCTGCTGCTCCAGCTGTAGATTCTGAGCATCTTGCAAGATTCGTTGTTCGATCTGCATGAGCTGTACCTGCGTCGGTACTGGAGCCCTAGCAGCATGCAAGACAGGTAAGCCAGCGACAGGTATATTTGGAAGACCGCCGTGGGCTTGTGGAAGGTAAGGGTCCTGTAGGCCAAGATGATTCGGACCCTGCTGTGCCGCTGGCTGGGCGGCTGCTTGGTTATTCTGTGCTTGCGGGTTGCGCATCTGATTGACAATATCGTTCATCTGGCCTGCAGCTCCATTCGCAAATCCGATTCTAACGGGTCCGAGATTGAAGAATCTAGCTCTAACAGGAGGTTGGCCGTTTTGCGGGTGTGCTGGCTGACCACCGGGAGCAGCAGGGTTGATGATGCCTGGAGCTGCTCCGGCTGGTGCTTGGGCGTTTGCTGGCGGTGTAGCGATGACGGGTCTACGACATGTCGGACACATCTGTTGTCGCTCCAGCCATGACTTCAAGCATCTCAAATGGAGAATGTGACCACATGGTAGCTTCTTTGCTCGCAAACCCTCATCTCGTCGGACGTGTGCTGGTGTTGGTGCAGGTGCAGGTTGACCTCCAGCGGGTCGAGCTTCCGCATTGGTCTGTGGCTGCTCCCAAGCAAACATGTTCTCTCTGCAAACGATGCAAGCATCGCCCTGGATCTCCTCTGTTGTTGCATCTGGGTAGCGGGTGTTCATGTCGCTGGTAGCTCTGCGGTATTGCAAGAAATCGGACACACGTTTGGTGAATGATGCAAACGTCAAATAGACATCGCGCATGATATGCATCGGGAGTCCGTTGAACGTAATGCTGACAACCAGGAAAACCACGTAAATCAGCAGTTTGATGAAGTCGGTCGTGACTTCCAGACCAAAGAGCCAGCGTCGCTTGTCCTCCCAGCCAGGAATATCCACCTCATTCTCATCGACCTCAATCGGCTCGTCGTCGACAGGCGATGCCGGGGCTGGTCTTCCATCCTCTGTCTCATTCTGTCTGGCCTCAGCTCTTTCTGCCCTAATCTCAAGCTTCCGTGCCTCAATTGCCTCGTGCGTTTGCTGCTTCACCACCTGAATCTCTGCCACCGCCAGGCAGTACCGCAAAAGCGTAAACGTCGAGAGAACGATCTGGATCGTAAACTCAAACGTAAAGATAACCATCATTCCTGGTCGCGGATTCGCCAGAACTGTATCGACGCAGTACCAGGCCATCCAGATGTTAAACAGAACGCTGACCACAAGACTGGTCGATAGTCGCATGTGGAACAGCCTCGGGTTCGCGGGTGGTTGTTGTTCCAAGATGTCCACTCTCCCCTCGCCTATCCAGCCCCAGACCTTGCCGGCGAGCAACAGCACGAACATTGTCAACAGCCAGCCGCCGACATCCTCCCTAAAGCTCGGCATGGCCAACAAAGTGTCGAGCACGGCATACCAGGCTTTTTCGCTAAGGTGTTCGACTTCGATAGGCCGAAGGGGTCCGTAGAGTGCTCGCTGGAGCGCAAACATGAAGGCGCATGCTCCGACTAGTAGGAGATTGGTAAGAATAAGCAGGCAGGCATTCGACTGGGAGAGATAGACGGTCGCGCTGTAGAAGTTGGGCCGCTCATGGAAGGCCTTGAGCAGACATGCCGCTGCCGCCGCAGTGGAGGCACCGGCGTAGTATGCAAGTCGCATTGTGCAGGTGTTGTGGTGTGGTTGGACGACGAAGTGTCAAAGAGGATTGGACAGGTTGGCGGGAACGTCCATGGCCCGACGGTCAGTCAAGAGGTCGGAGTGGTCGTGATTGTTGCGTTGTGTTGTGTTGCGTTGTGTTTGTGGTTATGCATGTGCCTAATACAAGGACAGGACAGCTGGTCCAAGGTCTCGCGTCGGCACCTGGGCGGAGTGAAGATGACGCCAGAACTTCGACCTTGAATAAAGCGTGCATAAAAAACATCTACCACCCTATTTTAGGAGGACACAATTTATTGATATATATCATTGGTATGAAGAGACTATAAGCGAGCATCATGTCTTACAAGCACTTTACCAACGAGAGCAGTGGTTACAGATTACATAAATGTAGATGTCTCCATGCTAGTCTAATGCTAATGCCTTTTCTAAAATACGCCACACTCTTCTCACTTGTTGACACAAGTCGATAATGCTTCAGAGCTATCGCATGTAGTCAAGTAGTCGCACCGTATTTCCGTCCTCAACACCTAGTGTCGTCGTCTCGACAAAAGCTGCACCACACCACCATAACGCCTTAGCGCAGCCAAATAGTAGACAACACCAAAGACAGCTCCACCCAAGTGAGCGCTACGACCGATATTGTCGTTGCTGTTGAGCCAGAACAAGTCCCACGCAAAGTATGCGCCTGTGAGCACGAACATAGGCACTGGGACGGGGATGAACATAAACCCCATGGGCACCATCGGGGCGAGCATTGTCGCTGCTGAAGAAACGCCCATGACAACGCCGGAGAATCCCAGACCGACCTGCCTGACGGCAGCAAGGCCGTGTTCTCCCCAGGCACCGAAGCGTTTGTCGCGTCCCTGGGTTTGCTTCTGGTACAGCCACGATGCGCTGCCCACGAGAGCGCTGCCGAGAGTCAAGGCCATGACGTGCACAGGGCCAACACCAACACCGCCGGCGAAGCAGAGGACACTCGCGAACGCGTTGAATGAAAGCATGTTGAAGGCGATGTGTATGAGGTCCTTGTGCGAGAATGCAGAGGTGATTAGAGTCCAGTAGCGCTTTGCTCTGACGTTGTACCATGAGAGGGTAGCGTTGTTCATCAGCAACTGCTGCAGTTTGCCGTCGCGGGTTGTGTCGGCGTAGACCCAGGCTCCAAAAACCGCGAGGTTCAATCCGATGATGGCGTTAACCATCAGCTTTGTAGAGCGGTAGCGGTTCGGCTGCCATCCTCCGTAGTGGCGGATGGAGTTCATCGCCACTTGGTAAGAAGTCATTGTAGGCTGTCTGGGCCTTTTGGCGGAGATGTTGGATAGACAAGACTGTGATGATGACGTGAAGAAGCGCGACTGTTGTGATAGCCAAGGTTGGCGAGGCAGAGTGCGTCTTATGAGGAGTCCTGCAAGGACGCCGCCGCGACGTAGAGACTGCATTTTTGGTTGTCGTGTGTGAAAATGTCCTCGCCGGTGCAATGTGATAACAAGCCGTCGCAACTCGTCCTGTTGTGGTCAATCCCGCTGCTGCCAGGCTACAGGGATCCCGAAGCGTGTTGCCGTTTTGCAAGGAGTGGTAGTATATGCAGTGTCACCTGGAAAGAGGCGCGCGGAGGTCGAGGAGAAGACGAGCGACTCTCGACACTCGCGAGCACAACCCTTTCCCAGAGGATTCGCGCTTTGTTGGAGGAAGTAGCCAAAGTAGCAAATGAAACGTATACCAGGCTGCCATGCCAAATCATTTTAAGTTTCATTTAATCTCTTCTTCAATAATCGATGTCCTCTGCCACTTACGCCCTGGCGCCTCAGGCAGAAAGATGAGGTAACGAAAGGCCTTTGGAAGACATCAATTGCCAATAAAGGAATTCACTACTCAAGTCGAGGTACTGTAACTCTGAGATGAGATCCTTGAGAATGATTTGATGGCTCAACATAAATGAGGCCGAATAGTATATGCATTACTCCCTGGCACCTCCTCACATGCGCGCCACTATGTCTTCATCAGACCATTGCGAGCTCTACTCCACCCTCGGCGAATTATGGACACTACTTGACACTCTCGCCGCTGTCCCGCCAGAAATGGTCACTCTACCTTCAGCAGATACAGGCACTCATTCGTCAAGCGAGTTCAATGCGAATTCAGCACGAGCAGGAGGCTTCACAGAAGAAGCAATCGCTGTTGTAGCCTCGCTTCCCTACTTGCAATATCCTTTAGAGATCCAGCCTAGTACAAATCCTCGATATTACCTTTGTACTGATCTCGATGGAAGCGATTTCGAGGAGACACGGGAGATGATTGAAGGCGGTCCCATCGCCGGGTCAGCTATTGTGTTAATCGAGTCTTCGGCTGGTATTGGATGCTATTATGTTTTACGACACAGAGAAGAGTAGACGATCTCATGCTCTTACAAAGGTACTACGCTGAGACTTCGCTGGAAGTCGTCTAGTCCTGGGACCCCCAGGACGAGCCTGAGGATGTAGAGTACTACGAAGGACCAGCGGAGTGGCCTCGTGAAGCTTTCCAGCCATTGATAGACAAATTCCAAAGTTGCAGTATATTAGTCGGCCATCTAATGTAACAGAGGGCGAGTACCAACTGGTAGTTGACGAGTGGGTGTCTTTATACCAGATGATGCGCCTGACAGAGCACGCGAGGAGACCGAGGAGCTTCACAGGAATTGGCAGCATTCGCGTGGGTAAAGAGGATTCATATTCAGTGTGGCTGGTGTCCCAATCAGGTCAACCAGAGCGTTTTCAGGCGCGACGAGTTCATTGAGAAAAGGAGACAGTATCTATTCGGTTGAGGATGCTAAAGTTATAGGCCTAGCTCTGGAGCAGTCAAGATGATATATTCTAGGCTACCATATTACTTACTTGTGCTTTTCATTAATGCTCCGAGTATTACTCAATCGTTACCACTACGCTTGTTCCATTACTTGTGTCATCAGCCGGCACAACCACTTTTATCGGGTGCTGGAGCGTGTCGGTAGGGCTGTTATCCTCAAATGCGTCACAATGTTCGATCGGTCGATCCTGAATGAGAATTACTCTGCGGAAAACTTGCAGCGAAGCTTTTGGCCGTTGTTATCAGAGGCAGATGTTCTCAATAAGTTTGTGCTTCTGAACCGCCAACGCTACTATCAGAGTCATCGATGCCGTCAGAGTTGTCGACTTCATCGACAGAGCTACTGAAGGGATCATGATCCGCGCAATCGAAGTTCAGTGGCTCTACAGATCCACGTTCGTAGTTCAACTCGGCTTGTAAGAGCACTTTTTGTGTAGTCCGCCACCTAGCTGGTTGCCTATCAACCTCGTTAGCCGTCAAAGTCATGGTCTGATGGAGCGAAGCACGCCAGCTCTACAGACTCGCACAGGCGGTTACCTTGCACCTCCGCGTAAACCACTGAAAGCGCACCCACCTGTTCTCTTACCGGGAAGGATACGGAGGGTGTTCGAAATCTTCATCAGGGTCACGCCACCCATCTACGTTACGCTCGAGTAGGCCCAGCGAGAACTTAAGCTTCATAGAGACTTTTGCTACGAGGAAAAATTCAAGCCACTTGTTTCCATCGCGCATTTTTCCGGTGCAAGCTGCGAGCGCCGAGCTCGCCGAAGGTCGAAGCTCTGGGTGGTCGTAGCCGAGAACGTTATGTCGGATCAAGTAATACGCCCGGATCTTATCAGTATATGGGTCCTGGGTTCTCCGATCAATTTTGTAAAGTGTGTTGCTTCGACTGGCAGCATCGCAAACAGATGTATGTAACAAGGCCAGCATTGTGAAGCACCCTAAGGCAAGCAATGGTGGAACGTAGAGGAGTCTTGCAATGAAGGCACTTTGCCACATCGGACCTCGACTAGAATCAGAGCCAATTGCTTCCTCAATATAGGGGATCTTCTTTTTGTAGGCCGATGCGAAGATGTGTTGTGCGTGATCCAGCCATATCGAGCGAAGGCGGCGACTAGAGCTAGACAAATGCAAAAGCGTCCTGGTATTTGGGGCTACAATGAGGATAGTGATGAGAACTTCGGTAGGCAGCGATAGCAGTATTGTCATGTTTTGGTATTTTTGCGGTATTCCATCCTCTTCCCTTTCCAGAGAGTGAGGGGCAGAGTGAAGTGGAGGTTCAGCCTCAGGCAGGAGCGTCCAAGGTCTCTCGCACGCCGACTGACTGCGCTACCAGCAGCACGCCAATTGCACCTCTTCCAAACACAACCACCACCACCACCAACACCACCCAACCTCAACTCTCGCTGCCCGCGCGCAGTCCGTCTCTCCAATATATCTCATCAATATGAATTCTCGCTGACCATTGTGCAGAAACTGACACGCACGACCACCACTCGAAATCTCAATACACTCCCAAAGTGCGCGCGCAACTGCCACACCGGCTCGAGCTACCCATCAAAACCCCTCGCCTGATTCCTGACCTGATTACCATCACCTCCTACACGCGAAGCGTCCATCTCTGATTACCAACAACTGCGACCTCACCCAATCCATACACCGCGGGCGCCTCTAATCATATTGAGCCCACCCACTAGCTTGATCCGCACATTCACAAAACACAATGTCCTCAGAGCTCGCAAACCAGCTCGGTGCGACATCACTCAATGATGCCCCGGCAAACGATGACTGGAAAGCCGGCCTGAAGAGACCAGCAAAAGACGGAAGAGTACAGACTGAGGATGTTACAAAGACTAAAGGCTTGGAGTTTGAGGACTTCTACATCAAGCGTGAGCTCATGATGGGCATTTTCGAGGCTGGCTTTGAGAGACCTTCACCCATTCAAGAAGAGACGATCCCCGTCGCAATCACGGGCAGAGATATTCTAGCACGTGCAAAGAACGGCACTGGCAAGACCGCTGCTTTCGTGATTCCCACGCTCGAGCGCATCAACCCCAAGCTGCAGAAGACCCAGGCTCTGCTACTCGTGCCCACCAGAGAATTGGCTCTCCAGACGTCGCAGGTATGCAAGACGCTTGGCAAGCATCTCGGCATCAACGTCATGGTCACCACTGGTGGTACCGGTCTCAAGGACGACATCATTCGATTGAACGAGACTGTGCATGTCATTGTTGGTACTCCTGGTCGTATTCTCGATCTCGCCTCCAAGGGTGTTGCTGATTTGTCTGCCGCCCACACCTTTGTCATGGACGAGGCTGACAAGCTTCTCTCTCCCGAATTCACCATTACCATTGAGCAACTTTTGCAATTCCACCCGAAGGACAGGCAAATCATGCTCTTCTCCGCCACCTTCCCCATTGTTGTCAAGTCCTTCAAGGACAAGCACATGCGCGACCCTCATGAGATTAACTTGATGGACGAACTTACCCTCCGCGGTATCACTCAGTACTACGCATTTGTTGAGGAGAAGCAGAAGGTTCACTGCTTGAACACGCTTTTCAGCAAGCTGCAAATCAACCAGTCTATCATTTTCTGTAACAGCACGACCCGTGTGGAGTTGCTCGCGAAGAAGATTACCGAGCTGGGTTACTCGTGCTTCTATTCACACGCGAAGATGCTTCAGCAGGCTCGCAACAGGGTCTTCCATGATTTCCGAAACGGCGCTATGCGCAACCTTGTTTGTTCCGATCTTTTGACTCGCGGTATCGACATCCAGGCTGTCAACGTTGTCATCAATTTCGATTTTCCTAAGAACGCCGAGACCTACCTTCACCGTATTGGTCGTTCCGGACGTTTTGGTCACCTTGGTCTGGCTATCAACTTGATTAACTGGGACGACCGCTTCAACCTCTACCGCATCGAACAAGAACTTGGCACCGAGATCCAGCCTATTCCTGGCAACATCGACAAGAAACTTTATGTATACGACGCTCCCGAGAACATCCCGAGGCCCATTGCCGCTACACCGCAACAGCAATACGCGTTGCAGTCTGGCCAGCCGGCTGGCAGGCAACAAGGCACTGGATCCGACTTGCAGAACCCTGCGAACAGGACTGGAGGCTACCGCGGTGGCCGCGGCGGCAGAGGCGGTTTCCGCGGAGCCCCTCGTGGCGGTAATCAAGCCGCTTTTTCGGGACCTCCTGGCCAGAACGGTTTCCAACAGCGACCGCAACCCCAGCAGCAACCGCCTTCAAATGGTGCTGCTCAGGCATAGTAAAGTGATTTCCCCTCTTTATGTCTGGCCATGTTTTTAGGCGTTTCTCGGCGTTGCACTGTAACGCTGGCTGGCCGGCGTGCCATTTGGGCGGAGCGGCAGGCGTTTTTCCCTTTTCGAGTTTTCACGACCGTTTCCTCTGTACGATCTGACGATATCCGGTTCTTTTGTTCCGGACTTCTGGATTGCGGGTCATTTTAGACCTGCGTTTTGACAAGTCGCTTCTGTGGCTGGTGTATAGCCCTTGTGGCTGAATGCTCAAAACTCACATCTCGGCATGTGTCGCCTACACAAACAACATTCTGCGGCACATTATTCACACGGACCGAATATCCTTATGCTACCTGGTTGGCTCCTGGACTGGCTTCGGTAGCATACCCATCAAACCAACACGACGCAACACTATCGACTTCTCCCCGGTCATTTCCGACACAACACGACCAAATGTGAACCGCAATTTGACTTCTGAACGCAAAACGAAGCCAAGCCACATTGCAATGCAGCGCGCCATTGGCCCAGCGCAGAAAACCCCACATGACACGTTGATCATAGCTGTTCACCGCTTCCCGCTGAACAAGACTACCGGATCAGATCCAATCACGCCCGCTTTCACCTCGACAACTTCGCCGCCAACAGTCCAGCTTCGTTCCTCTAGTTCCGAGGAGCGGCTTCTTACCATGTCGGAATGATGGCGAAGTGTCGAACAGTGGCGGGCAAAGATTGGTGGAAAGATAAACACTTGCAAGAAAAAACCATCCAGAAGGAAGAATTCTGTAGTGTGAGCTAGTTGCTTTCTGAGAGCTGTGCATTCTCGTCTTTCGGATGATTGGCAGCTGCGTGACCGG
Organism: Melanodothis sp. VS III C KN 2; assembly: GCA_019775565.1. NCBI lineage: Eukaryota > Fungi > Ascomycota > Dothideomycetes > Cladosporiales > Cladosporiaceae > Melanodothis > Melanodothis sp. VS III C KN 2. The sequence goes on along the minus strand of JACWFM010000028.1, from coordinate 37,656 downwards.
TCTTGCTCTATGACAATAATACAAATATTCTTCTTCTGCCAAATACTGCTACCTGATTCCTGTTTATGATGGTTTTTGTGTTGAATGTCTGTCTCCTTGCCCGTTTGGAGGCGAGCATGAGCATTGTGTGTAGTATGGTTCTGGAATGAGACAGTGATGGCTGTCAGTGATTTTCACGTGTATGTTCGATTCTAGGATCTAAGAGGTGAATATCTCGGCTTGGGTGAGCGATGACAGTCCATCACACAATGACGTCGAATCGGGAGGACGTCGACATGAAACACCCAGTGATAGACTTCCCTTGCCGTATGCATTCTTGGGATATCTATAGACTGATACTCGGAGTTCAGACAATGCAGCAACGTTGTGTAGTCCAGGCTTGGGGTAGAGAGGGTACAAAGGTTGCTGACTACTCGCACCAGATCTACATGTACATTTGTCGAACCTTTTATCGCGTATATACAGGTAGATCGGAAGAAAGAGTTGTTACCGATCACATGTGATTGATGGTTGATGCAATCATTCTGGAATTGTGAATGTGCTTTTCAAAAGGACATGTCCTATGCTCCTCAGGATCTGCGTACTCTCTCCCTGCCGCGTAGCAAGCCCAACCTCATCTTAGAAACAAGAGCACATGTCCAAATTGGCGAGCGTCGTGTGAGTCAAATACATAAGCAACACCAGAAGCCCCGCCCTTCGATTGAGAGAGGAGCCCCATCCAAAAAAAACAATAATTATCGAATATCCTCCCAACCACCAGTCCAACGTGCCAAACTGCTTGCTCACTCCAAAATGATTGATTGTGAGAAATCCCTCGCTTCCCATTCCTTTGCCATCTCACTTTCCGCGAGAAGGATACCCTTATGTATAAATGCCCATCGTACCACGAGCGAATGCTTAAAGCGTTTTCCCAGCCCAACCGCCACTCATGACCCAGCCCGTCCGTGCTTCCCAACCGACCGAGAACACCATCACAATCTCTCGCCCGTCCGGCCCGGACGAATGAAAACATCCCGCGAAAAGCAAATCCAAAAACCAAAAGACCAGAAACCAGAACGGGATATCATTTTTCTTTCTTCCTTGCACCTGCACACCTGGCAACAACTCCTTTGTGAGTGGATTTTTTTCACCCTGAACTTAGCTGCCCGAGAAGTTCCGCAATGAGCATCGCAGCTTCGCGTCTCCAGTCCCGCCGCTCCCTGAAGGCATGCGAGTGACCATACTAAAGCTTGCCATGCCTCGCCTTGAACACAGCAACTTTGTCATCGTAGAACAGAATTTCTCTCAGCCGCAGCTTCGCCGCTCTGCCGTTCCTGCCACCCTTGCGCGGTGCGTCCGAGGAGTCAGAGTCGGAATCTGTGATATCGTCGTCAAAATCGTCATCGTCATCATCGTCGTCATCGTCGTTGTTCTCGGCGTCGCTTTCGGTTTCTTCGTCAGCGTCGCTGTCGGCGTCGAGCTCTTCCTCTTCCTCGTCTTCGTCTTCCTCTTCGCCGTCTTCGGAGCCTGTGCCTGTGGCGCCTACGGAGGGCAGGCCCAGATGAGCGGCGTCAGATCGTGAGTCCCAGTCTCGGCGGCTTTCGAGGATTTCGAAGCATTTAGTTCCGACGCCCATGTAGCACAGCTCGACTTCGGGGCGCAGGGCGACGATATCGACCACTTGCAATGCAAGCTCACGGGGATCGGTGTTGCTGCCGTGGACGTGGTCCGCGAGGAAGGGGATGTAGAGACTGCGAAGGTGAGGGATTGATGGTAGGTGTTGGAGGAAGAAGTGCTGTGATGGCAATGTTAGTATAACTGTGCAAACATGGATTTTCCAAGGACGACTCACCCAGTCGTGATAGTCGAGCGCCATGCCCAACTCACGAAGGCTGGTCATCTTCCCACTGCAAATGAACGCAAGAATGTCTCTTGTAAGCATCCAACGCCGCCATCGACTCGAGCTTGTCGGGTGGCCGTCAGGTGCCTTTTCTGAGCTATCGATCAAAACCTTCTTGAGACTCTGTCGGTGTCGTCGCAAAGGACCCCGGTATATTGCGTCGACGCCGACTGTGGAAGTATATGTACGGCCTTCCTGGAGGAACAGCACTTCGAGACTGTTGGGTGCAAGAGTGTCTTTAAGGAACGAAATAAGCGATGGGGACACAGTGTTGGTGTGCACCCTTTTGAGGTTCAGATGATATTGCATCTCGACGTCAGACGAAGCGAGCGATTGTTTGCCAGACTTCCGAGGAGAACTGTGCGTACTGCGCCGGGGAGTTGGGTAGACTGGAGATTTTGGCGTTGGACAAAAGCTTCGCTTCAATGTCTTCCATAGAGCTTCGTGATTTTGACAATGTAGTATTGTAAGTGAGGTCAGCGTCGACCACTCGACTGCCCTTTGAAGCACTGGTATTGACAAAGGCACGCGTTCCAGTTCCAGTATCTCGAGTCGTAAAGCACTCTGAAGATGATCGTCTACTGAATCCTCTGGCTCTGAAAGGACTTCTGGCACAACAGTGGGCTCCGAGCTTGTAGTCTCAAGTAGCGCTGGTAGTCCGTCTGATGAGAACGGTCGAGGGGATGCACACCTACTGCTCGCGATCAAAGGATCACTATCAAATGCGGAACCCACATTCGGAGGACTCAGGTGAGGTGATGAGATCGGTAGAGGTGAATGGAGGAGGTCTGGAGTGGCCAAGCCGTCACTTGCCATAGGAAGAACATGTGTGTTTACTGTGGCAGTACGAGGTGGGCTCTCGACCCTCAGCTCAGGGCGCCGTGTCCGTATAGGCAAGACCCTCCTTGGCCTCATATCGTGCACGAAACCCATAAGTGTACCAAGCACACCACCGAGTCTCTTCTCCCCGATTGTGAGAAATCCTGCAGTAGGATTCTCCCGATCCACCTGGTGCAAATTGTCGCCCTCCCATACAGTGACCCAATCGCGAGTCATGGCATGCCTGGCAAGACCGATGCGCAACTCGCGAAGTTTATTCACCGATCGTCCGATGAGCACAGCCATTTCGTCAAGATATGCAAGCTCGTCAATGTCTAGCACACTCAGACTGCGCATGGCTGGAAGAACGGAGAAACTCGGGTGCTCGACGCGGTCGAGGTCGGCCAGACGGATGTGCGCTGGCAACCCCGGGTTCGAAAAGTTGCCAATGGCGGAGTGAAGAGGTGGCGGCGCAGTGACATAGCCAGGAGGCATGGCTTGGGGATGATCGGCGGACGAGTTGTCATGCCATCGTACCCAGACTTTATCTAAGCGGCAAGGCTCACCGTCCGCGCGATCTGCCAAAGAAGATAGAGCGAGCCAGACGTCGCGGAGAATCCCAGTCGGCATGTCCCAGACAAATGTTTCGAGTGAGCGCATCCGTGCGACAGCCAGCGCAACAAGTGTCCCAAGCATCTTTCCACCCTCCTTTGAGATGAGATATTCCTGTACCCAGTCCGCGGGACCGTTCCCTAGCGAGAACTTTTTGGTGAAGTGTGCGTAGTGGTTGCCTCTCCTCTGTCTGATGACCCGCTCGTTGGCCTTGCCATGACCCTTAGCCAGAAAGCGATTGCCTAGACCATCTCTCCGCTGACCGGGCGCTTCTCCAAAGACCTCTTCCGCCATGACTAGTGTTGAGAGTCCATATGTGAGCGCATCGACGCCTGAGCGCGGCTCGGCATGCGTGCTGCTGTCTGGCCAGACTATGTCGAAGCGAGAATAGATGTGCGGAACAGTAAGCTGATGCAGAGCGCTGTGACATAGCGCGAGAGACGTCAGATCGTTGGTATGTGTGACCTCTCGTACGATGTCTTTCAGGATGTCCAGCGGTAGATCCAGCAAGCTCTTGGGTTTCTTCGGCTCCCGCTCGACCGTCAAGGTCTCCTTGCCCTTGCCCTTCCACACGCGACTCGAGCGCAGTCGCGGACTGGGCGAGTCGGTCTCGTGGCAGTCCTCGTGAAAGCGCGTACCGATGTTCTTGACATCCTTGGCCGGGTCGGGTGAAGAGATTGGGTTGGGCAGCGGTGGGAGCATGATGGAGGAAGTTGGCTTCGGGACTTGTGAGGCGGTAGTCGCGTAGTGCCTCGCATCGTCTTCGAAGGCCGCAGGCGAGCTGGCCTCGGTGGAGGGTCCCGCGTAGGTATTGGAAGCAGTGGCGGAGGCGGCGTCCATGGTGTGCTTCGCAGGGATGGCGGTGGAGTGAGTGGCAGGCAGTTCGCAAGGCGGCTCACTGCTTGGCCGGCGGCTGAGTGGTGGTGTGTCGCATATGAATGGCGAGAGCGCAGGCGTGGTTCAGTGGTGGCGATAGATGCTGCAGTGGAGGTGCCGGCGCATGGAAGATTGCCGGCGGCGGTGAGGTGTTGTTGGTATTGGGTGAGTGGTGGTGTTGGTGGTAAAGTGCTGTGTATTGGCTGGCTTTGGTTGCATGGGCTGGCGGAAGGCGCACCTTTGACAGTTGCTTGCTTGCTTGCTTGCTTGCCTGCCTGCCAGCCTTCTTCGCTCATCGGCCTCTCGCATCCAATCAGCCTCTCGCCTCTCCCGACTTCTCCACACGTCGACTCCAGCGCGCCCCAGACTCCCACTTCAAGCCATCCCGCGTGAGCACGGAGTCTAAATGCACGAGCACACGCCAACCGGAGAGCTTGACATGGACTAACTATACTTTCTTTGGAAACAGGAACCGCGAGTCAAATCTTACCGTTCGATATCGGGATCCGTTTTGGAACTCGAAATAAGATCGTCGACGAGACCAGGAGTGAATCCACGAAATATTCGATGGTATGATCAAGTACTATTCTCTATAAACCGTCCAAAGCCCGGAATCCCCATCTAACATTGCACAGCATAGCGCATTGCCGCGGTTAGATATGGTCATGTTGCACACGCCCTGCAAGCAAGATCGTGCGAGTCTCTCAGCGATCGCTCGCCGTCTTTAGTCTGCTGCGAAGCTTCCAACCCTTTAACTTCCGCTCTCCATCTCGACCGAGGTCTCATGCAATCAATCCCTGTGACCAGTGGAGAAGCTGGAAAAGCGCTGCACGCAAGTAGCCCATAGACGCTCGTTGAAAATTTCTTTTGCCACGATTGGTTTGATTCGGCGGTTTGTGCAAGGCCGCTGCCGTGCGTCCAGAGCTCCTGCGACGTTGCTGATGCCTCGGTGGGTATTTTTGCTACTCAAGAGCGCGTTGGAGGATTGATGTCGGCATCAGAACCGCAGAAAGTAATTCGCAGCAACATATATGCGCCGTTCCAGTAGAGCCAGGATCGGCGTGGCGAGTGGCGATATCGTGTTCAAACGCTGCTTGCAAGAACAAATCAAGCAGCCTTGTTCGGCGGGAATTGAGCCTCCTTGACCGCTCCCTCAGAATCAATCCTGATGAAGCCCATGTTGCTCAAGCTAATCCAGTCATACTGCCAAGCATCAAGCTTAATCAAAGTCTGCTCGTCCTGCAAATTAGGCATCCACAGCCCACTCGCATACTCCTTCTTCTCAGCATCCTTAGCAAGCTCCAGGACCTGCTGTCTCGTCGTCGCCGGCCTGCCAGCCCTGCGCTCCGATTGCAGCTGGTTGATCTCCTCATCCATGTGAGTGAGGTACTCCTCAGCGGCGGCTTGCAGCTCGGCTTTGTCGAATGGGTGCAGAGTGTCCGGCAGGTGGTCTTTGAACCAGGAGACGCGGTTGATCCATTGCTCGTTGGCACCTTTGCGGATTTTGTGCTCGCGGTTCACGCGGTCGTCGCGGATGCTGGCTTTGCGGATTCGCAGGGCGTCTCTGCTATTTTCGTGCAGGGCTTTGGACGATGAGCCCTTTTTTTTGGTGACGAGCTTTTGGATTTTGTTGAGTTTGGATGGCATCGTGGGTGAGTTTTGATTTTGCAGAGACTCTGAATTTTGTCTGAATTTCTGCAATATTGGCGTTGTTGTTTTATCACTTTTATCTTGCTGTGCAAATGCTTCTGGACCCTCAGAGAAATCTCGAAGTCGAAGAAGAAGTTGGTGCAGCGTCCAATTTGGCTAGCGCAGCACCCGCGTTCCTGCCGGCTTCAGACTTTCGACCAGGCATTCACGCGTCACGCGTCTTCGATATCAAAGTCAAGGAACTCGAGACTACGAGGATCTCGCCTTTCCGTCTCATTGCAGATCAGACGGGCCGGTGACTTCGCCACTCGGAAGATAACAAGAACCAAATGACTTTGACATGACAACTTGATACAAGCGAAGGGTGGACGACTGGAATCAACTGCCGGCTGCTGCTCTCTTAGCAGCCGATATGGGTATCCAAGGTACGTACCGATGTCCATACATTGGTTATGCCAGTACTAACAATCCACCAGGACTACTGCCTCTGCTCAAGAGCATCCACAAGCCCACCCATCTCCGCAACTTCTCAGGCAAAACAATCGGCATTGACGCTTATGGCTGGCTGCACCGCGGCACCGTCGCCTGTGCCATCGAGCTGGCCCAGGACAAGCCCACACGCAAACACATCGACTTTGCTATGAACCGCGTGCGCATGCTGATCCACTTCGGAGTAAAGCCATACCTGGTGTTCGATGGAGACTACCTGCCGAGCAAAGGGCACACGGAGACTGACAGGGCGGCGCGAAGGAAAGAGAGCAGACGCGCGGGCTTGCAGTTGCTACAGGCTGGCAAGACTGCGCAGGCGCAGCAGGAGTTGCAGAAGGCGGTTGACGTCACGCCGCTTATGGCTAGGGAGATGATTGAGGAGCTCAAGGCGGCTGGGATACCGTATGTCGTTGCTCCGTACGAAGCGGACAGCCAGCTTGCATATCTGGAGCAACAGGGCACGATCCAGGGCGTTTTGAGCGAGGATTCCGATCTGCTGGTGTTTGGCGTACGTTGTTTGTTGACGAAGCTTGACCAATACGGTGAATGCGTGATGATCAGACGAGACGACTTTACTGCTTGCCGTGAGCTTAGTCTTGTTGGATGGAAGCTCAGTGACTTTCGAATCATGGCTATGCTCTCCGGGTGTGATTATCTTCCAGGCATCCAAGGAATGGGTCTGAAGACGGCCTATCGACTTGTACGAAAACACAAGACTGTCGATCGCCTCATTCGAGCCGTTCAATTCGATGGGAAGATGAAAGTCCCTGCCGACTACCTGGAGTCTTTCACGAAGGCCGAGCAAACCTTCTTGTATCAATGGGTGTATTGCCAAGAGGCAAAGTGCTTGGTGAACCTCACGAGATTGCCTGATGATCTGGATGTGGACACCATGCCATACATCGGCAAGTCTGTTGACCCAGGAATTGCGTCTGGCGTCGCGGCAGGTGATCTGGATCCGAACACTAAATTGCCCATTAGACTGCCCAAACGACCAGACTACGCTGCAAGACGATCGAGCAGCATGCAGACACCAAGCGAGAAACCAAGCAAACCCATCTCAGAGTTCTTCAAAGCGCGCCGTACACCCTTGGCTGAACTTGATCCCAATACATTTACGCCTTCGCCTAGCCAGCGCCTCTTGCTTGAATCACAACCCGGAGCATCTTGGTCAGCGTCACGGCTTCCGGCTATGCGACCGCCAGGAGTAACCCGCGTGGCCAGCATGCCTGTTCCAAGCTCCGCTCCACAGCCCGCGCGGCGTACGATGAGTGCGCAAATACACAGTGGCCGCAGTCCGCCTAAAAGACAACGCTTGTGCTCGGAGAGCATTCTGGCAACCTCAAGCAACGGCGCGCGAGTGCCTGAAGATTCTACAAGCCGCTTCTTTGCACCCAGCCCTTCTTTGAGGAAAGCTTCATCGAAGAAAGACGAATTTGAACTGTGGTCCGATGAATCAGCCCATGACGCTGTCGCTGCTTTGGCCGATACCCCGGCGCATTCTCCGTCGCCCAAGAAGCGGAAGAGACTGTCTGTCTTCTCTGATGCATCACCGGCCGACCTGCGTCGCCGAGACAGCACTGCTTCGCAGAAGCTTACGCAGGACACTGTCTCCTCTTTCGCTTCTAGCCTTTCGCGGGAGTCGCAGGTGGCGGACACGCCTGCGACTTCGTTTGGCAGCGTAGGTGACTCGCCGAACATCTTTAGCAAGGGCCTTAATACACGATTCGACGGGCTGAAAAGCAAGTGGGCTTACAACCCTGAAAGCACCAGCGCAAAATCTCAACAAAAGCCGCCCGTGCAAGACGATGTTTTAATTAAATTTTTATCACCCAAAGGAGATAATCATGATCCATTCTCGACCGCCGAGAAATTTGCAAAACCGGAAGCCATAGTCCCAGCTTCATCGCCCATTCCTCACAACTCTCGGGAGGTGGAAGACGACGATGGCAAGGCAGAACAAGTGCTTAGTGACAAAGACTGGCTAGACCTGGAGCAGCAGCCTGCAACAGCAGACCTCAAGAGTCAAATGCATGTCCAAGGAAGCGAAGACATGCTCGTGCCGGAAAGTCCGCGGAGCAATAGCTGCGACGGGGAAAAGAGATCTAGCTTGGATCTTGGAAGGTTTGCTTTCACTGGCTGAATGGACTTCGGATTCCATTGGGACCGGAAGTATGATCATGTGAAGATGAGGAGATGGCGTTGGGGGTTTTGTTGCTGAAGGGGTTGGTGGGATGATGCAAGGATTACCATTGTGCGGTGTCTTTGCTTGGGAGTATGCGGGTCTGATGTATACCATTGTACTGGTTTAGCGATGTGAAATGATGGCTTGCATTGATGATTCTACTGTTCGACTTGACACGTTTCTTATAATTGTAGTTTCGGTGTGGAGAGATGCGAATGAAAGGACACGACGGTCGAATGTTGACACTAGAGGAATTGAACACTGCTTTCGGTCAATTGGCTGGTCGATTGTTCGCATGTATGCTTCTACAGCTGTTGTGATCAACTTTGCCCACCGACTGTTGATGGCATGCAAGGCTACTCGCTCGCTTTGATCAAGGATACTAGTACACTCGCTCGATCGTAGAGGGTATTTTGAATAAGGTGATACCTCAATCGTTGGTATGCTTGGAACGCGCAGAGTGTCCATGGTACTCCTTCCTAGCCAAGTGGAACGGCAAGAACTGCAGCTGATGCTGATGCTGATGCTGATGCTGATGCTGATGCTGATGCTGATGCTGATGCTGGCTGGAGATTATGTACAAACTCATGGGTAAAGGCCATTTGTAGATTCAAAGCGTCGAGACAGACGAGACCATTCGAGGGGTTGCAACAAGTCTCTGCACCACTTTCATGACATGACCTACATTTCTGGAAGTGCTCCAAAATGTCGCTTTTCAAATGCATGCTATCGTAGCACTTTGCATCCCAAATCTCTCTTCACCTCTTGCCACGTAAACCAAGCTCACAAGCGAACCCGCCCTGTCCAGCTCCGAATTCTTCGCACTGAAGACTCGACCGGAAAAGACAACTCGCTGTCGCACGACAGCCGCCCAGCAGATTATTTCCGAACGGCCAGGGCATCGTCCATGATTGACCCTATCTCGCTCGTCTCGCTGGCTCTCCGGATCGTGGCCCTTCGGAGGCTGGATGGTTGCCGAAAGCAGGAACCCTCAAGGTCGAGCGCTTCAATCGTCACAGCACTTGTGGCACTATCATCAATGTGGTACTGATCCCTGAGTAGACGCTCTTGGCCATGTGCCTTGCGTTATTAGTTTGCTGTAGCATACCTTGGCGCCACGATCGAAAGATACTCCAGCCGCGGGTTCCTGTGAGAGGATAGCACAATCTGCCGTAGGCGGTGCAGCCATCAGAAGGACAAGCCTGGGGTCCTCGTGCAAGAACGCTTAGATGCGCTGGTCGTCTGCATTTTGAGATCCGAGCAACGTCATGCTGCCCGTCGTTGCTGTTTACTTTCCGCCAAGGTCGCTGAAGCCGAAGTCGGGATTCCGTCTTCACGCTGCCAAGGTCACTTCACTCGCTTGCGTCGGACCCGCGCAGACGAAGAGTTTTTATCTGATCCGCTTCTCGCCGACGGCCTGCATGATTGGATCTAATCGATCAGCAGACGACATCTGATAAGGCGGAGCCCATATTGCCAATACTTCTGTGCATCCTCAACGCGCACCTTAGCCTTTGATCCAGCAAAGTGGCAGACGGATCTCGCTCTACTCCTGCCAAATGGCTCTGGCGCCCAAAGAGCGATTCCGGGGGCTAGATGGGACCCTTCTCCTCGCTTGCTTCCCAGTCGTCTTGTTCGACTGCATTGGGAGCGGGTCGCCGAGTGCGAAGCGTCCTGCACGTGTATATAGAGACCAGGGAGCGCCGTTCCCATGGGACCTCTTCAGTAGGTGCAGTCGCAGATCTTTCTAGTCTTTCTAATCTTTTGCGTGGGTCCTATTCACCCTGTCGGTGTCTCTTCTTGTTACTTGCGAAGCTTTCGACAACGGTGTATCATGCCGTTCAACATGAAGAGGCCTACTTTCGGCCGTCAGGACACTAATGATGTCGCTTCTTCGGACCATACTCAGTCGCAAGTGGTCATGGAGTCTGTACCGTTTGATGAAAAGGGAACTCCTGTTGTGCCGCCCGCGAATGGTGCGTCGAGCGGCGTGTTCAATGAAGGCCTCGATCAGGATGCCCAGCTTGGTGTGAAGAAGGCCCAAGCAACGACTTTGTCCTGGACCAAGACGGCTTTGTACACGACGTTGAGCTGGTGAGAAATTATGAACATCAGTTCCATACATCGATCATATTCTGACGAGCTTTTAAATTACAGCATCTGGATTTACACTCTTTCTGGCGGCTTCAGAGCTTCAATCAATGCGTCCATGACGGCTTACGCGACGAGCGAGTTCGGCTTACACTCTCTACTCACTGTCGTTGACATCGTTTCTGGTGCTATGACTGCTGCATGTTACATTCCGTTGGCGAAGGGTCTTGACATTTGGGGCCGTGCTGAAGGCTTTATGCTTATGGTCGGCATGCTTACTTTGGGCATGGTCTTGCAAGCTGCTGCACCGAACTTGCCAGCATTGTGCGCAGGAAGAGTGAGTCCTCAAAGAAATGTTCTTGAATATCAAAGACTTGTTGCTGATATTTTGTGCAGGTCTTCTCCTCCGTCGGAGCTGCCGGCGCCGTCTACGCCTACGTGATCGTTGCTGTCGACACCACAAGTCTGAGAAACCGTGGTATCGCTTTCGCCTTCACGTCTTCTCCGTACATGATCACAGCCTTCGCTGGTCCCCGTGCCGCTCAGGCTTTCGAGCTCAATGTCGGTAGCTGGAGGTGGGCGTTCGGAACTTTCGCCATCATCACACCTTTCATGGCGATTCCTCTGTTCACAATGTTGAAGATCAACCTCAACAAGGCTAAGAAGGCGGGTCTCATGCCTGCTGAAACTATCAGCAGTGGAAGGACACTCACACAGACCCTTAAGCATATTGCGGTGGAGTTCGACAGTAAGTTAAGGATCTCGTCATTGTTCTCGATGCGAGTCAACACTAACACCTCTGCCTAGTCTTCGGCGTCTTCCTCTTCGCTGGCGGCCTCATGATCTTCCTCCTGCCCTTCAACCTCGCAGCTTCTCAACCCAAGGGCTGGGCCACCGGCTGGATCATCGCTATGATCATCATTGGCTTCGGCATGATGGTCCTCTTCTGCGTCCACGAATACTGCTGGGCCCCTCAGCCCTGGCTCCCATGGCACTTTTTGACCGACCGCTCCATGGTCGGCACCTGCGCCCTGAACATGGTCTATCAGATCTCCTACTACACCTGGAACCTCTACTTCCAGTCCTTCCTGCAAGTCGTCTTCAACCTCACCATCGCCGAAGCCGGCTACATCAACAATACCTTCTCCGTCGTCTCCGGCGTGCTGCTCTTCATCGTCGGCTACGCCATCCGCCGCACGGGGCTGTACAGGTGGCTCTTCTACATCGCGGTCCCGCTGTACACTTTCACCCTCGGTCTGATGATCCACTTCCGCCAGCCAAATGGCAATATCGGCTACATCATCATGTGCGAGATCTTCATCTCGATCGGCGGCGCCGTGTTCATTCTCGTCTGCCAGCTTTCCGTCCTTTCTGCGGTTGACCACCAACACACCTCATCCGCGATGTCACTGCTCTACGTCTCCGGCGCTTTCGGTGGCGCCATCGGTCCCGCCATATCCGGCGCGATCTGGACTAATGTCTTCCCGACCGCGCTCGCGAGGTACCTGCCTGCTTCCGCACAGGATCAGGTCGCGCTGATTGCGGCCAGTTTGACTACGCAGCTGAGCTACCCTGTTGGTAGTGAGGAGAGGCTTGCTATCCAGCTCGCGTACGGATATGGACACACCCGCATGCTTGCGGCTGGTGTTGCGTTCTCTAGTTTGATGCTCATCTTCATGTTCATGATCAAGAATATGAACGTAAAGGATGTCAAGCAGACAAAGGGTGTGGTGTTCTAGGTTGGTGGATGGTTGGGTGGGTGGGTCATGTGCCTTTCGATGTAATGGCGTCGACAGGGAATAAAAGTTGTAGATGTGATAGATAGTGAGCAGGATTCGATTTGTGTTATCATTCTCACGGAGGATTCATGATGCGAACTGCTCATTGACGCTCGATTGTTTACTCTCATACGAAGGATCACAATACCTGCTACCTTTGAAACGACATATTGATCCAGGTCTACGAGGCCCGGCGTGCGCTGGCCATAATCTTCTGGATGGTCGATTCGATTCAACGAATTTTCGCGCCTAAGACCTAGGAAATTTCACATATCCCTCACCAGCAACAAACGTCGCATGCCACGGCACATCGGCTTTCCCATCGATCAATGAAGCAATGAACTCGCCATGCGCAGGTCCATCGACCGTAGAACCTTTTGAGGACCCGTCCTCCTTCCTCTCATCGACGTAGAAGAACCTGGTACAGTGTGATCAGCTGAATGGGTCTCTGAACCTCGAATGGTATGAAGGCCAAGGACTACCACTTACTCATACCCTTTCTCCCCGTAAGCACCAGCCGCAAGCTCAATGATATGCGCAGAAGCAGTCTTGCCGACGCCGAGGGTGGTGAAGGCCGGTTGCGGCTTGACGTTCAGGATGTTGCCCGTGTATAGGAACGTCTTAGGCGAAGAGTCTGGGAGGGCATCAAAGCTGACCAAGGACTCTTTGATCGCGGCGTACAAGCTGATGGTATTGATGGTCAAGTCTTGAGAGAACTCGGCTATGGAAGGGGTGAAAGGGTCCGAGGGGCTGGCGAAGTGGACTGCTGCGGCTGTGATGTGGGTTAGAAACAGCCAGGATTTGTTTGGAGTCTTAAGGTGGGAATACATACCGTTGTAGAAGATGACGCTTGGTTCGCCCCACTGCTTTCTGAGAGAGACGAAGGCTGGTGTGATCGATTCGACATTGGAAAGGTCGACGGGCACATGGAGTCTATCGCTGGTGCTGTCCTCTGGCTTGAGGGATCGAGCTGCTAGAGCGACTCTGTAGCCCTTGGATTGTAAGACATCTGCTGCGCCTGCTCCGATTCTTTTGCCGGCGCCGATGATGAAGGCGATTGGTTTGCTCATGGTTATTGTAGTGCGAGGTTGGATAGATGTGTGCACGCTAGTCAGGACAGTCTGGAGGGTTCTCACAGAGTTGGCTTGTAAAGAAGAACAAGAGTGATTGAGGCTGGTTCTTTATACATCGATCTGTCCACCTATTTTGCTATTGGAAAAAACGTCACAGGCCAGCAGAGTCTCGATATAGTAATTTCATCCATGTTCGTAGTCATGGCCAACAAGGTGTGCCATGGAGTTTCTCAATGGCGCAATGGCATCAAGTAAGCTGTCGCAAAGCATGTGCGGTATGTATCCGTAAGATGCCTCAGCATCGGAGATTGTCAGCGCGGCGGCAAGCGAATGCTGACAAAGAAAACCATCGCCGGACTTTCGGGGACTGAGGAATGGGTGTGCATCGATTGTAAAAATGGCGTGGGAAGGCTTATACGGATTGCATGAGATCGGAGATCTACTACGATCATGGTCCTTTCATTTTGCATGGTTAATTTACATTGATTTGTACCAGTCTAATTGACAAACAGATGCATGTAGCGAATCTCTCAGGCGGGCATTCTCTTATTCGTCCCTGTTCGATGGCAGATGCTTCCAACTAGTCTCTGCTCACTGAAGCCGATAGACCTGTCTCCTCCATTGTCGGGGTGGATGTCTGTGAGGAGCAACCTCCAGTCTGGTCCTGAGGTCTGTCCGACGTGCCAATGGGAAATGCCCTGTCGCTCGGCGATCAGTGAATTCATGCTTTCGGGCCTCCCAGCCAGACCGAACGAAAAACTGCTGGGATGCCGCCGAGATCAGGCCTGCCCATCGTGTCGGGTCACAGCCCACTCAGATCTGACCATGAATCGCAAAACAGGGATTCTGTAGAAATGCAGTCCCACAAGAAGAAAGTCGAACACGAAATTGACCACCAGCGTAACAGCCCAGGCCAGAAGGAGGTGCCTCCACGGCTCCCACGCCCGGAAATGCGAATGCTGATGGGCACCGCGAAGGCGAAACCCGGGATGAGTGCTTGGCCTATGCACCAGAAGATTACGCGCCCTGGGAAGTCGGCGTTCCAGTACAGAAATCTGGCTTACGCGATGAGGAATAGGCCAATCCAGACGTTGCAGGCTATGAACGCGCCGGCTAGGGCTGGCAGGTTGGTGCGGTGGGTGAGGCAGAGGGCGAGGTAGACGAGTTCGAAAGTGAGGGCTGCAAGGAAGCAATTGGCTGGGCTGCCCCAGAATCGACGATCCTTGTTGAGGATTGATTGTAGGCGGTTCTGTTGGAGGATGTGGAAGATTGGCGTGATTGGAAGTGAAGTGTGGCGCTGTAGATTAGTTGAAACGATGCAAAAGAAAACGTAAGTGTTGATGGCAGTCTGGTAGTGACCAACGGATGGGAGAGCGTGGTCGCTCTGTTATATGCTTCTCCGCCATGCTAGCAACAATCATTCATGGCGTTCATAAAAGCATAGTCATGGTCATGAGCCTTTGTGGCGGGTAGGTACATGGATGGCTTCTCATGCATGAGCCGTCTGGTTCAGTCAGCCGCCATACAGTGGATTGTGTTCACCCTTTTTGAATTTCTGCCCAGTTATGTCTCATAAGTTTGTTTGGGACGCATGCGGTTATGCACGGACTTTTATTGATGGCAATGTTTGTTGTTTACTCTTGCTGCGTTTGCGTTTGCTGCCAGCAGCGCTGCTATCAATCAGCCCTTGTGTTCCGCGGAACTCGATGTTGCGCCTACGATATTGGAGACAGAAGAGTGCTTAGACACCTGTTGTTTGCTAACACACTTGCTGCCCGCAAGGCAGTTCAAGGGATGTTGATAGTCTTTATGCAGAACGACATACAACTTTTGGTCCGGCGCGGCATTGATGCTTTAGCTTTAGGCAGCTTGAGCCTGTTGCTGCTGCTGTTGCTGCATTGCTCCTTGTATTTGCATGATCTGTGAGTTCTGTTAATACCGCACTTTGTAACAAATCGAAAGCTTCAGGATTGAGTTTAATTGACTACTCACCTCCATCTTCTTGCTCTCGCTCTTCTCGGTGATCTCCTTGATGCTGACTTCGATTCGTTTACTGTCCATCAATTAGCATACGAGCTGTATTGGAATCCACGTGTTCGCATACATCTCCCCGCCGATGTATTCTAAGCGGCCATCAACTGTGCTCTTCGCCTCGCTTGTGTCTTGCTTGAGCAGCACAGGTCCGACGAGCTTGTAGATGTTCGCATCATCAGCCAAAGAGTTGAACTCCTGAGAGGCGGTCAGTGTTGAAACTTTGCAGGCCTTCCAATGAAATTCATTCTTGTACCTTCTGAACGCCCTTGTTCTCCTGCTGCTGGCTTTCGAGCTTTTGGCGTGCTGTGACCAGAGTGCTCATGTCTGCACAGGATTGGCATTTCCTATTAGACTCGAAAGTTTCTCAAATGTGAGGATCATGCGCATACCATTCTGGAGGGATTGGTATTCATTGGTCAATGACTGGAGCTGCTTCTGTTGCTCCATACTGTCTGGATATCGGCTTGAGGAGGTGGTTGTTTTCTTGCAGAGTGACCGATCCAATCTTCTTCAAGGGCGACTATGTCTCAATCGTGGTGAAGATGGCTCGGCTGATGTTTTGAGTTGGAACCACTCAACGCTCTCGTCTTCTGGTGTCTGTACGCAAAAACGTTGTGTCGCGAACTCACGTGCACCGCCACTACAAACCCCACCAACGCCTTCTCCACACTGTCCGGACAACTCGAGGCCAGACCTGCTGCACCACCACCCGCGACATCGCATAGTCACTCGCACCTTCTCGTCTGCCATATCATCTCTTGCTGGCCAACCTCTCGTATACGGGCACTTCACTCCCCTCCAGACAGCGCCACTCTACGCACAACAGCACTCTGGCAGCACACGTCGCTCCCAGGCTCCACTGTTTGACTGTTGTCCTCTCACTGGTATCTGCCACGATAAGCCTTTGATACTGCTCGGCATTTACAAGACACACGTCGAACCCATCAGGACCGCCAGCATCAGTCGCTACTTGTGACAAAAGACTATCCTCGCCGCGACATGTCCAACACCGACTTCCTCGGCCGGGCGATCGAGACCGTGAAGAAGGCCATCGAGCAGGACACCGCCGGCGAATATGAAAAGGCATACCAGCAGTACTACGCCGCACTCGAGCTGTTCATGCTGGCGCTGAAGTGGGAGAAGAACCCAAAGTCAAAGGACATGATCCGCGGAAAAGCAGGCGAATACATGGAGCGCGCAGAGAAGCTGAAGAAGCACATTGAAGAGCAAGAAAGTAATAAACGGAAACCTGCAGCTATGGGCAACAATGGCACAGCAAGTAACGGAGGAGGAAAGAGCGACGGTGACGACGATGCCGAGAGCAAGAAGCTGCGAGGAGCGCTGGCAGGCGCTATCTTGACAGAGAAGCCGAACATCAAGTGGGAGGATGTTGCAGGTCTGGAGGCAGCGAAAGAGGCGCTTAAGGAGGCTGTCATTTTGCCTATTAAGTTCCCACACTTGTTCACCGGCAAGCGCCAGCCATGGAAGGGTATCCTCCTCTACGGACCTCCCGGTACCGGAAAGTCGTACCTTGCCAAAGCCGTTGCGACAGAAGCGAACAGCACTTTCTTCTCGGTCAGCAGTTCCGACTTGGTGAGCAAGTGGATGGGTGAGTCGGAGCGTTTGGTCAAGCAGTTGTTCAATCTCGCAAGAGAGAACAGGCCCAGTATCATCTTCATCGACGAGATCGATGCGCTGTGTGGACCCAGAGGTGAAGGCGAGTCGGAGGCATCCCGTCGTATCAAGACCGAACTGCTGGTGCAAATGGACGGTGTGGGCAACGACAGCAAAGGCGTGCTTATTCTGGGAGCCACCAACATCCCGTGGCAACTTGACGCTGCCATCCGAAGACGTTTCCAAAGGCGTGTGCACATCAGTTTGCCCGATCAGCCCGCGCGCATGAGGATGTTTGAGATCGCAGTGGGAACCACTCCCTGCGAACTCAAGCCAGACGACTACAAGACTCTTGGAAAGCTCAGCGAGGGTTACTCTGGCTCCGATATTGCAATCGCAGTACAAGACGCACTCATGCAGCCTGTGCGCAAGATCCAAACGGCAACGCACTACAAGAAGGTCGAGAAGGACGGCGAAGAGAAGCTCACACCTTGCAGCCCTGGCGATGCAGGTGCGATGGAGATGAACTGGACACAAGTTGATACCGATCAACTGCTTGAACCTCCTCTTCAGGTCAAGGATTTCATCAAGGCTATCAAGAGCTCTAGACCCACTGTCAGTGGAGAGGATCTCAAGAGGAGTGCGGAATGGACACTCGAGTTTGGAAGTGAGGGCGCGTAACAATAGAGCTACGAAGATATCCTGCTATGAAATCAATGAACAATCGGCGAGACATTTGTGCGAATAGCCATGCACCAGTGTTGACAGCCAAGGCGCGAGGCTCAATTAGTCGTGAATATATCAACAAGCCGCTGTGAACATCCAGCCTCTCCTCTCCCCATCAGCCTGTATATGTACATCTTGCAATTGTGACCGTGTATGACATACTATTCCGAGGCCATGATTGTCTCAATATCATTGTTAACAGTCTCCGAGCCGAATCATCTCTGCAATCCGCTGTTGACTTTGATACCAAGTCATTAATTTAGCCGCCAACCTTTAGCCGGCTTGCGTTCGCATTGCTTCTTTGGGAAATATACAAAGGACATCGCACTGCCGATGACCCGTGTATCAACATGCATATAAGCCCACGCTCCTTCAAACTAGATAGAACCTAATTCTACGCAACCGACAGTCTACGACGATTCGCCACGATGACCACCCACAAAGACCCAGTGCTAACCCAAGCCGACATCGACCACTTCCTCCAACACGGCTGGATCAAACTCTCAAACTGCTTCACGCAGGAGCAATCCGACAAAGTCACAGCCACAGTATGGACCCGTCTCGGCATGGACCCAAACGACAAGTCCACCTGGCACACCCTCCGCACCAACATGCCCGCCCACAACCACTTCGAAGCCGCGGCTTTCGCGCCCAAAGCCTGGGCTGCGATCGGCGAACTCCTCGGTGGCGAGGACAAGATTTCTGATAAGAACCGCGAATGGGGCGATGGGCTTATCGTTAATCTGGGCTCGAAGGAAGGGGAAGGCAAGGAGACTGATCCGAGGGAGTTGAAGGAGTGGCATGTTGATGGGGACTTTTTTGTGCATTTCTTGGACTCGCCTGAGCAGGGTTTGCTCGTTATTCCGTTGTTCACGGATATCCTGCCTGGTGGAGGCGGGACGATGATCTGTCCGGATGCGATTCCTGTTATGGCGAGACATTTGCGCGAGCACCCTGAGGGCGTGAGCCCGAGGATGACGCCGAGGGCGGAGAATCCTACTTGGGAGCCGGAGAACAACTTGAACTTCTTCAACAATGTTGCGAAGGCGATGCCAAGAGAGGCGTTCGTCGAGGTCACGGGCAAGGTTGGTGATGTTTTCTTGCTGCATCCGCTTATGCTACACGCGGCGAGCAGTAATAGCTTGCGCAATGTGAGGATCATCACCAACCCGCCTGTGAGTTTGAGGGAGCCGATGAACTTTGATCGCGAGGATGAGAGTCAGTATAGCTACGTTGAGCGGAAGACGTTGAGGGCGCTGGGCGTTGATAGGTTGAAGGGGTGGAAGGTGACTGGATCAAGAGACGAGGTTATTCCTGAGAGGATCAGGAGGATGGCGAGGATGAAGGAAGAGGAATTGCAGAGGCTGAAGGATTTGGAGACCAAGGCGGCCGAGGTAAAGGTTGCTGAGGTTTCTGCTACTGCTTGAGTACGTTTGGGACATCAGAGCGCTTTTGGGCATTACGAATACGAATCCATTGACTGTATGATGATACCATACGTATTGACCTCTCCTACCTTAGCATTGCGCTCCCTTATCCACGAGAACGGACATGGTGATAGATCATATCCGTAAGGTCATTCAACTCCCACTTTTCAAAAAAGCTTAACAGAAGAGTTGCTGCTTCCTCCAGTGGTAGTCACATTGCCCAACACCGTACCGTTAGCGTCCGCCTGCGCCGCCCAAGCATCTTCCAAAGCCCAAACTCCAACACTGACCGTAGCATTGGAGGCAATACCTGCAGCGCCAATTCTCATAGTATCCAGTGGCCTGTTGGGGTAGAAAGTCATGGTGCCACTCTGCTCAGCACCATTAACGAAAACCTCGAAGATGGTGTGATCGATGACGCCGCTGATGGTCCATGTGCCGTTGTCCGCACCGCTGTACAAACTCGATGTCGAGAACTTGTTCGTGAAGTACGGATTCTCGAATGCGTACGTGTGGCCGCGGTCAAGCCAGGTGTCACCATTGACTGTCGTGCCGCCGGTGATGAACTCCCCGGACACCGAAGAGGAGAACGTGAAGTTGACTTGGCCGGAGGAGATGGTGTAGGGACTGAGGCCGGTGATGTTAGCCTCAAAATAGAGAGCGCCGGATGGCACGGTCGAGTAGTCTAGCAAGACGGAGGAGTTGCCGAGGCTACTGTTGTAGGCTAGCTCTTGGCTGAAGACGGTTTGGATCTGGTAGGGCTCGCTAACGAGAACGTAGCCAATGCGGGTGGCGTTCTTGAGGTAGTTGTGTCTTGGGAGACTCATTTGGCTGCGCCATCCTTCCGACTCGCCGGTGGGGACTTGTTGGGTGCTGCGATGGTCAGAAACATTCAGAAACATTGTGGATGGCCCATTGAGAGGCACGAGGATGACTCACTACTGCCAGTTCGATGCCCAAGCAATCGATACTTGCTTCTCGTCTCCAGGGATACCGGAGAAGAATTGACCTGCATAGTTGTCCTTACTGAAGTCGGCAATTCTAGCTGCGCCATCGAAGAGCTCGAAGTGTGTGCCGTTGAATTCGCCAGGGAAGTACTCAGTTATCGAGCCGCCCAAAGGTGCTCCCGGGTTAATCGAAAGCTGAAGAAGCCATACAGGCTCGTCAGAACCCTCCATTGGCAACTGGACAAGGTTTGGGCACTCATACTGCAGACCTAGCAGGCCAACGTGGCTCAAGTTCGAAGCATGAGTCCATTCACGCAAGTTCTCGGAGGTGTAGAAGCCGAAGGTCAAATCGACCGCGTAGGCAAGCACCATGACCCACTTCTGGGTTGGAGTGTGCCAAATGACCTTAGGGTCTCTGAACTGGGTGGAGTTTGACGGGATGACCGGGTTCTCTGCATATGCCTCGAAGGTGTATCCGCCATCTCTGCTGTAGGCGATGGCTTGTTGTTGCAGACCTTGCACGCCCCCTGGGTATTCGGCGAGAGTGTAGATTGCTACGACACCGTTGTCTTGGTCTGGGAAGAAGCCGGAGGTATTGTTCGAATCGACGACGGCTGATCCGGAGAAAACGTAGGTGTAGTTGTTCGGCGTCCACAGAGCGATCTTTTGATTCTCCCAGTGGTACAGGTCGGTCGAAGTCTAGAACATATCAGGAAACTTGTAAGCTTGATGCATATACATTGGAAGTACTGACAGCATGGCCCCAGTGCTGGTTTCCAGCAACGATTCCCGTGGCATCGTATTGGTAGTACAAATGCCAGGTACCATTTGCATCGACGAACATGCCATTAGGATCGTTCATGAAGTTCTGGGAGTTTATCGTCAATCATGAACTATCTGTCATCTGTATGGAAAGTTCTCATACCTTTGGGGGGCTGTAGTGCACCCTTGGACGATAAGGGCCCGTGTAGTTACCTGGACCTTGCTGTCAGTCTCTTGTCACAACAATGACTATCACGTCAACAACCACATACCTGCAATGGGTGCATCAGTCGGCACGCCAGGAGAAAAGTAAGTGCTCGTCTGTGCGAGGACATCGCCAGCGAGACACAAGGCAGCTAGGGCACCTGCAAAAGAACGCATTGTGGCTAGAGATAAGCGATGAAAGTATCGTGAGTGTCCAGATCCAATTTACAGCATGATCGCCCTCCTACGTATTTATACATATCGTACCAAACACTCCAATGCCTTACCCCTCATCTTTCTCACGATGCACATGGCAACACTATGGAGCATCAATCAAGCAACGCGTAGATGGCGATGCGAAAGGGCCGATTGCACAACGTCAACACGCATGGAAGAAGTCAAACTCCCCGCATCGTAGCAACGATGGACCTGACGATCCGATCGCGCCGTACCGCCCCCTCTTGCATCGAACGAATCTCCACGCAAACGCTCCGCCACTTTCCGCGATTTCGTCGGCAACGCGAGCTTGACGCCAGGCTTGTGGGAGCTTAACTGGGAGACTCGTATACTCTAAGTGGTTTGGTGTACAACTTGCTGTGCTGGAGCCCTGCGTGGCTTCATTTCGAAAAGCCACAGACTACGTAGACGTCTCGCGGCCTAACTTCAAAGTCCGTACTGCTCGACCTGCCGCTGGGAGGCCAGCACGGAGTTTGAACCTAGACCACGAGGCCGTCTACAGCACAGATAACGAGACACGCGTAATTGCACTTGCGGCATATTCCACACCCAAATGGTTGTTTGCTGGCGGGTAACTACTTGAGGAAGAATTCCTTCAATGCCGCCGCCAATCTTGCCGGCTGCTCCAAAGCTAGCGAGTGGCCGCACTCCTCATATATCTCTGACCTCTCCACGGATTTGGCAAGCCTCAGAATACCATCTTTCACAGTCGGCCCGAAGAACTCAGGCGCTCCAATAGTCATAATAGGCAGCGTAAGTTTGCCACCCTTCTCTAACAAGTCTCTGTGAAGCTCGCCGTTCTTGAGCCCTGCGCGGTAGGTCTCTAAGATGCCGCGCAGACAACCCGGCGATTTGACGACTTCCACCCAATGGTTCAGCGCCACGGGTTCGATCGAGGTTGGGTTGTAGCACTCCTGCTTCATGAACATCTCCCAGAACTCGCGCTCTCGGCCAGTGATCAGCATTTCGGGCACATGAGGTAAGAAGAAAAAGCCAAGGTGCCAGCACCAGACGCCGCGCTTCTCGTATTGCGCAGTGACGTTTTCTTTCGTCCAGAACGAGCTCTCTTCCAATCCAAACCCAGAGACGAGCATTTCGCAGAACGAAAGCTTGAGGACACGATCACGATATTTGGCTGCTGTGGCATAAGCATAGTCGGCGCCACGGTCTTCGCCGTGAAGGTAAAATTTGTCATGGCCCAGTTGGGTCATCAGTTCGACTACATCGTCGGCGTTGGTAACAGAGTCGTACCCATCGGTCGCGGGCGGTTTGTCGGTGTAGCCAAAACCTCGAAGATCGGGTGCGACGATTGTGAAGTGCTCGGTCAAGAGAGGAAAGATCTTGTACCAGTAGAAGCTATCTTTGGGCGTGCCGTGGAGCAGTAAGAGTGCTGGACCGGTGCCGGCTGTTATGTAGTGGAGGCGGATACCATTTACCCGGGCTCGGCCATGTTTGACTGGCTTGCCAGCGTGATCGTAGGTCTCTGCTTGTAAATCTGACATATTCCTGGTAGATGTATCTGATCAGTAGTGTATCCAAGCAAGTCTTTATAGAAAGAGACGTTCGTTTTCGGTTGACAGACAATGTGACAGTCTGTTGCGATACATAAACGTCAGGAAGATTGAGTTTGGAGCTGCCGACCCCACTTTCCCGCCTTTCTTCTCCACCGAGGTCATCGATCGACCAAGGCCTCGACTTCGCATGGCCCCGGCAAGCTGAGACTGGTAGGCAGATTGGGTGGTGTGTGGTTCGTTTTGCTGGGCGTGCAGTCTGTGGCGCTGCTTGCAGCTTCCCTTTCCTGCCTGTGGAGTAGCTCGTTCCACTTTGCGGCGCCTGCGGACTTGGAGAAAGCGTAACCTTTGGCTTTGCACTTCAGTTATTGTATTGCTTGCACATGTTTGTTTATCGCAAGCGGAGAGGAGTTGAAGTCGTGGTTGAAAGATGGGTGACTTCTTTGGAGCCAGGGACGTTGCGATTTTCATGCGCCTCTTTCCACCATTGATCACAATTTCGAAAGTCTGGTCGATCACGGCAGCGAGCCTTCAGGAATGCGATACAATGTCAACTGTAGTCTCACTAGACCTCGGAATTGTCAGGTGAGCAGTGAGAGGGCCTCCTGCTCCTCTAACGCTGGTCAATGGCAGAAAGCTCCAAGGTAGAAGCATGTCCCAATTCAGATACGGCGCTTCCGCACAGATACTCTTTATCATCTCGTGGCAGCGTTCCAGTCTTGAACTGTCGCTGACTGAACGGTAGTAGTTACACAGAAAGTGTAGAGGGCCGCAAGTGGCGATGGCTTTGCTGACCGGCCTCTCTGCGATCTCGGAGAGCAATACGGTAGTCTGGAACAAGTCTTCGGCGCATAGTGTTGCTTGATCATGGACGCGGGTTCGCGATGAGACATCAGAGTGGTGTGAGTTGTGAAGGTCACTGAGGGCTTGATGAATCAGTAACAGGCAGATCCGGCAGAGAGACTCGGAGGTCACGTCCGGTAATGCCCGCTTATTCTGTCTTTGTCGATAGGACGAGGCACTCTCACTTTCCGCAGGCTCGCAAAATGTCTTCAGCCAGCTGTCCAGCATCTTTTCCAGAGCCAAGAGGTCTCTCACGACTCTAGCAAGATCGTGAACGGCGCTCTCGTGACTTGACGTATCATTTGTTGCCCGCGCCATTTCTGTGTCGGCGAGGGAAAGCAAGGGAGGCAATCTGAAAGCCAAGTCAAGCACAAAGTCGATAGCCGGTGATTGCGAACACAGAGCCGGAGCTGCGAACTCGACGGGAAACGGCTGGCGAGTGCACAATGATTGTAAGAGCTTTGACTCATCGTCAGCACAGTTAGCCACCAGCGCTTGACTACTGCAGCTCACCTGAGCACCTCGTATCCGGGCAACCATGAATACTTCGAGTGGAGAAGAAGGGTCGATGGGTCGCTGCTTCAACATCAAAGCCGACATGCCGACAATGTGCTTTTGCCAGGATGTTGGTATCGAAGCATCGTATATTGCGTTATAGATCTGTCTGTTGGTCAGCACCGCCATAGTTCCGTTGGACGTTGATGTTGAATTTGCTCCAGGTTTGAACATGGCCTCACATTGTCCCCTCGACGGTATACTGAAGCTTACCTCTGTCATGGAAATCCCGATTGAGACTAGCATTAAACCAGGAAGGGCGATGCTGGGTTCGTGGCTCAGATTGCCCCGCAAGCAATTCATGGCATACAAGAATCTCTTACGCCCTTCAACCAAGAGCTGTTCATCCCGCACGCAAGACCCAAGGTGCACGAGTTTCATGGCGTCGAGGGTAGCGAGTACCGGGCTCCATTTTCTCACATCTGCGGGCACTAGCGTCGAGAACCCGAAGCCCACTGGATACCAGCCATCTCGTAGCTTCTGCGTCAAAGCAGTCTGGTTGAGTTTTGGACTGCGGATCTGCGGCGGTATTTGTGAGACAGATCTGGTGGGCTCAGGTACTGGAGATGTCGAGTGGCGTTGGGCCGCTGCTGTGCGCACTCATCAATTGAATGTGACACTTGTGTGGTAAGTGCTTAGAAAGTTGTCACCTTACCTTGACGTTCTCTTTCCTTGCGTCTAAAATCTTTCATCACCTGGATTCGTACTTTCTTTCTGTTCTCATCATGTATCTTCAAGAGGCTGCCAGGGTTTACGCTGATGAACTCGATCTGCGTTGTCGTCATTGCTGCCTGTTTCCTTGTGTCTCGGTAGTGCGAGGTGGCATTGGCCCAGAATGGGCTCAAGATAGCTCGTGCTTGCAAACGTGCAGTAGATCCGACCAGACGTTGCACTCAAAATGTTGAGACGGCTACGCCAGCCAGCGCTGATCGATGTGTGGTAGCGTGTATGTACCAGAAGGTGGCTCGTTGGATGAGTGATATGCCGTGCCCGCCTCTCAGCGATCTAGGCTCGGCGCTTGAGCGATTAGGCGGCGATGTGTTGATTCCTGGCGGGATGGCGATCTTTCTGTGGGACTTGGATCGTACCGTAGCGACAACAAAGGTACATGTACATTATTCGAGCTCAGAATCTTGATGTCGGAATGGCGGAAAGTCGGGAGACCGCCGCAGCTGAAGGTATCGAGCGATCTTGGTGATGCGCATTTCATGCACGCGAAGACTCGCTTAAAGGCATGTCGCTTCAGCTGCGAATCAGCCGCGAAGTTATTTTTCGCAGTCTTCGGAGATCTGGCTCTTTTGAGGCAGCTGCTGCGGTGCTTTATCTTGATGGTGAGATTTTTCTTGATAGCATCAACCCCATCGACCTCGGCGGTCCACTGGGTGGTAGTATCGGCTATGTTTGCTTCGAGGATGCTCGCGGCTCTTCCATGCACGCAATATGCATACGTGAACGTACACACGTGCGTGCGGGTTGACGCTACGCGAGCTTCGAAGCTGAAGATAATGATAATCCCCTCTCTAACCCTAATTTTATTGTGCCAAGAAGCATACATGTAAGAAGGAGGATGAAACAATGCAGAGATGCTTATAACGATTAAAATTATATCTAAAGAGATCCATACAGCGGTCACGATTTTCAGATGTTCGCACATCCTATATTTAGTCGCCCTGTTACCTATATACGGCAGAGCCAACGAGATGCCCAGTGTTCAATTGGCGATGGTCGTAACGTATGTGCAGAAACGTGAATACAAATGTTGATCAAGATACAAATGCAAGCTGTAAGTGATCACGCGACACATCAACCTGGCTCAAGTCTGCGGATCTTGAATTTTGAAAGCCTTGATACCGTGGACCATACGACCTTTCTCGTCTTCGTTCAGCTTCGTGCTTTGGCGAACAGCATCGATGAGGACGTCGACTTTCCTTTGCTCCAATGCCTCCGCCTGCAACGATTGCCAATCATTTTCTCGGGGCTTGAAGACAGGACCATAATACAGTGCTATTGACGAATCGATGTCAACAGAGAATAGTAGTTTTGAGGAGCCATCGGCAATTGCAAATTTGTCGATACATGCCAGGCGGTAGTGCCCGGTGCGGGAATCTGATGCGTACTCTTCGCCCGTCATGAAACTAGCGAGAGTTGTCGAGCCAAAACGAACAAACAAGGCTGTGCGATCTTTGCGGCATCCCAAGGCGGAGAGCAATTCGATCCAAACATTCCAAGGTTCCATGATGCGAGCAAGACGGCGAAGACCACTAGAGAGTTCATCATATTTAGGAAGACTGATGAATCAAGTCATGTACCTGAATAGAACCATTAGCATTGTTTCTTAACGCCCACTCGTCGTATCGTTCGAATTCAGTGGCGTCCATTGAGAATAAAGGGATCGATCTCGTAGTTTGACATATTTTAGCCTGGTTCCACTTGAGTCATCATGTGTCGGGCTGTCGATATATGCTGGTACAAGCCGAAAAATTCATTGCCAAACAGACTTGTAGGATCCGAGTGACCGGCGGGTGTGAGCCAGTGTGTGAACCCAACGTTGAAAGGAATCTAGCAGGAGAATTGTTGCTGAATTCGCACCCCAAAGTCGTGTGAAAGATTCTTGATCTGCAAACTTTTCTAACAATGAGACTTGTATAAGCGATATAAACGCACGCTCGCTGAGGACATCCAGGCGGTCTTGGACGCAGTCGTGTGGAGAATCTCACCAAGCACAATGGCACAAGAAATCGCTCTCAAATCTTGCCATGGTTCTCAGATCTTCTCGGAGGCCAGTAGGCTCGAAGATGAGAAGTCTGTCTTCATCCAGCGGTCGCAGACAGCCGTTGTGCAAGCGATGGGAAAACTATCCCCTGAGACGTCTTTGCGACTCTCAACGATGGGCGCCCCCACCAAGCCGGCGAGCATGCTTTCTTCATTTGTGTTACTGCAAATGCTGCCCACAGGAAGATCCCATCAGCACAATACGTAATTTCTCTTGCCAAGTCCCTGCGATCTTGTGATTTTGGGATTGCGATCATGGCTTGCATCTTTTCATCGACGAAGGTCCTGATATCGTCATGATTGAGGTCGGCAAGTTTGGCTACTAGGAAACTCGGATGAACATTGGTAATGCGAAGCTCAGGCCGGCTAGAGATGCGCAGCTTCACATGGTTTGGCCGCTGAATTTCAAAGAGGAAGTCTACAAGGTCGGTGGCGTCAACCTCCCGGCTCTGTACGTGCTGAAAGTCTTCGAACTTGTCCGCACCATCGACAAAGATGGAAAAGCAGCAGTCGTCGGCAGCATTGAGAGCTGATTCTAGTATAGGCTTAAGTATTTGGACAGGCCATGTGGGGATCCTAACACCACAGTCTGGAGGAAGGAAGTTGGCCATTAAAATTTCTTGCATGATGAGAACGGAAGTCACAAGTTGATACGGACTCGGTCTGGAAAGCGCTTTTTCGCGTCTTTCGTATTCTGGGAAAAAGAGACTGTCCACGAAAGCCTTCTCGAGATCAGGATTGGCCATGTCCAGCATCTTTTGCGTCAAGCTGTCAATCTTAGGGTTTTCTGTGGCGGCAGCAGGTGACACGGGAAGAATACCATGAGAGACTTTGGTCAGCATCGTGCATTGCCGGCGCCACCGACCATTTGAAGGATGCGTTGAGGTATCAAGGAACGCTGCTGATTCGCTAGCAGGTCAACATCTTTCGCGAACGAAGGCTGTGATCATTTTGCGCAGTGTTCCATGCCGAAGTTGTTATGCGGTTCGTTCTCTACAGAAGAAGATAGAAATTACCTCGTTGGCTCAGCAATGGAGATCGGGCTTTGCGGCCCAGGTCAGGCACAACGCGCGATCACGTGATGAGAATTTGACCAGACTTCCGATATGTCACCAAACATCATCACAGCGCTTCTCTTCCGTAGGTGTGTTGACATTTATTTGATGTTTAGACGATACACTGGACGGACCTTTGGTTCTGTAGTGTATAATTAATCGCTAGCATCGTCGCAGAAGGAGATATGAGAGTGAGAATATAGATCGCCCTAGCCACAGCCGAAATTCAGCTTGATTGACGGGCGTCTAATGACTTTTTTTTATAGGTTTCCAGTTTCGCATTTTCATGTAGAAGAATTCAAGCGCTTTGGCAAGAGTGTGGAGACATCATTATTCCAATACAATCTGTTCGTCTGGACCGAGCTTTGCGTTTTCTATAATCGCATTGTCGGCGAATGATGCATGATCTGAGAAGCCGACTTTTTGATGGGCTTTTGAAGACATGCGGAGAATTTTGGGAAGCCACAAGAAAGAGATTGATACAGCACACGAGGAGGTTATTGAGAGGGATGTCATCAACACAGCTTTCATGCAACCCAAAAGCAAGATGTCCGGCACGTGAAGAGAGTTTGTGTGCCGATTGCCGTTGTTAGTGTATGCTGACTCTTGCGTCAATGGAACCCACGTCCAGAAAGCAGCTGCTGTTTTGGTGCGATTCCTTGTTTTGCTGGCATTTGGAATACAGCAGGGCTTGTGGCATGGCGGTGCCACGGACGGGCGTACAATGCGGCCTAAAGGTCCATGTCAAGGCATAGTGGTTCCAGCGCGTGGCTGTGGCGCGTCCTGGACAGCAATTGGGAACCATTCATGCCTGATAGACAGCAGGCATTGTGATTGCTGGCGCAGATGATGTGCCGCGGAAGTGGAGAGGCAGCAGATCATCATCAAGCAATCTTGCATGCCGTTCCATCCATCCACACCCGGCCAGCACAGCGGAGGCGGTCGTGGCCTTGTGGTTGACGATGACATAGCTTCCCTGCTTCGCGCGGAAGCTACTGTCGAGGCTATCTGAGGCTATCAAAAGGTTGGCGTCGAGGCAAGGCCCGCGTGCATTCTGTGCGCAGATGGGCAGCCGCTGGCTTGATCACGAAGGAACTCGGCGCCGAGGGCGGTTCGTCGATCGGAGCACCCTGAGCCTTCAGGAGTGTGTGTGTAAGGAGGGTGAGGAAGGGGAGCAGCGTCACCTTGTCTTGCGCGCTTTGTCTTTCTGCCCGTCAAGCTCGCCTTCCCAGCCCAGTGTCGTCATCCTCATTTGCCGCACCACCAAATCACCACCACCACCTGCAACACTCGCCCAAGACATCCTTCCCGTCTGCTTCCGCCGCCCCTCCTTCTGCCCTACCATTCTTCTTGAACCCTCGTCATCACTCCTGCGTGCGAAATACACACACCAGATACCACTCTACACCTCGACCTCGCCGTCGCATCCACTCAAGAAGCACCTCCTTTCCACTCGCAGCACCACATTCCGCGCTGCGTTGGTCTGGTAACAACATGTCTCAGCATTACGGCAATGTGCCAAACCCCAATGACTCCCACTACGACCGTGGCTACGGGAACGGCGCCAGTGGTGTCTCCGACTTTGCAACTGGAAACCCCTCCGCCAGCATGACCTCGCCGCTCGGGCAGTCAATGGGCCAGCAGGGCTTCGGCAGCCAGTTCCACGAGGACTTCGATGCTGCTGGTCGCCCAAACTCCGCCATCAGTGGCACACAAGGTGCAGGTATCAACCGCTCAGCTTCGAGCGCCTCGACTGCTGTCGCGCACGGGCAAACCGGCATTCCCTCCAGGAACAACACCCTCAAGAAGAAATCGAGCATGCGCCGCACGTCTGGAGCGACCGGCAGTCTGAAGCGCAGCGGGAGCCGCAAGAGTCTCGCGGCTGGAAGCATCAAGAGTGTTGGAGGCGGCAACGAGACAGAGGACTTCAATAGCGCATTTTACACACCTGTTCCTACCCACGGATCACCTACCGACATCCTTGCCAATCGCTTCCAGTCATGGCGTCAACTCCTCAAGTCTTTGATCGCCTATTTCCGCGAAATCCAGAGCTCGTACGACTCACGCGCCAAAGCTATTACCAAGGTCCAAAGCGCGATCAGCGGAATCACGCACCCTGCTGTGATGTTGTCCAACGATGGTCTTGCCGACGCCACTCGTATCCTCGAGGACTTCCACAGACACTCACTCGCCGAAGCTAACAAGTCGCGCGAGATTGAGAACGACGTCATCAGCGGTCTCAGTGGACTGCGCAGTGATCTTAGCCAGAAGATCAAGGAAATAAAGAGCTTGAGCGGCGACTTCAAGAACTCCGTCGATAAAGAAAAGGAGGCTACAAGGAGGGAGGTCGAGAAACTCCAAGAAGCTTTGCAGCACGCCGATCACGAGGATAGCAGTGCAACTGGCAAGAACGACCCGTACGTCGTCAGGCTTGGCGTCGATCGCGCAGTCGAGAAGCAGATAGACGAGGAGAACTACCTCCACAGGGTGAGTGGTGACGTTGTTCTGCAAGAGTCCGTGGATCTTTACTAACTTCAACAGGCCTACCTCAACCTTGAAACCTCCGGCCGCGAGCTGGAGTCGATTGTTGTGGGCGAGATTCAGAAGGCCTACAACGCACTTGCTGGCATCCTCAAGCGCGAGGGCGACGATGCCTACAAGGCAGTTGAGGGTCTGCGCAGCGGCCCAATCTCCATGCCTAAGGACGAGGAGTGGTCTGCGTTTGTTACCAACGACCCTCACTTCGTTGCCCCTGACGTGCCTCTGCGTCGCATCGAGGACATCACCTACCCCGGCAAAGACCACCCCGCTGCCACTGAGATTCGCGCTGGTATGCTCGAGCGCAAGAGCAAATACCTCAAGTCCTACAGCCCGGGCTGGTACGTCCTGTCGCCAACTCACCTGCACGAGTTCAAGTCTGCAGACAAGATTTACACCCAGCCGCCCGTGATGTCGCTTTCTCTGGCAGAACAGAAGCTCGGCACGCACTCGGAAGCCGGTTCTTCGAGTTCCAAATTCATGCTCAAGGGCCGTCAATCAGGTGGCATGCACAAGGGTCACAGCTGGGTCTTCCGCGCCGAAAGCCACGAGACTATGCTAGCATGGTACCAAGACATCCAGGCTCTTACTGAGAAGACCGGCGAAGAGCGCGTAGCGTTCCTCCGCAGACATGCCAGGAGTGTCAGCGGCAATAGTGATCGTCGTCGTAGCTTCAGTAGCGATGGCCTCGAGGAGGATGAGGCAGACCAAGTGCCCTACTCAGCTGACGCCGCGAGCCTCTCTGAGCAAAACCCCATTGAAGCGAGACCTCAGCGGCCGCAGCCAGGTGAGTGAGTGCTGACCCTTTCTTGCGTCCCTCAAAGGTATTTTGCCTCCGACGAAACGGTTGCTAACTTCAGGACGTCCACAGGCGGACGATTCCCGTCTGATCTGAACGTTAACCGCACGCGTAACTTCGACGCACCTCAAAGTCCGTCCAGCGAAAGCTCCGATCGTGACACCATGGATGCAGCTCCCGCTGTCGCACCAGCTGTCGTTCCTATCATTCGCACGGATGAGCCAGGACGCAAGTACTCTCGCGACAATGAAGATCCCTACAGGCTTCAAGGCATTGCCTCCCACAGCCCCGGCATGACTCCCGGTGCCGCCAACTACGACGAAGACCAGGCTCGCTACATGGCCAATCCGCAGACCCGTTCCACTCAACCACAGGACCAGCCGTTTTTTCTCCCAGGCCAGCAGCACTTGAGCCAGCAGCCGGCCACAGTCTACCAACAGGCGGAGCACATTCAGCCGGCTCAACCCAAGTCCAGTAGCTACGAGCGCGACCAGAGCTCGTATCCCGACTGGGTTGCTTCAACCGCAGTTGGTGTCGGAGCAGGTGCTGCAGGGGCCGCAGCGTACAGTCACTACAACCATGATGAAAAGTCGGACTTTCAGCGACAGGCCGCCATCGAGGCCGCTTTGGTAGACGATGGCGGCGTGGAAGCTGCTCCCTCCGCTGCTCCCGTCCACAACGTCTCCAGTACCACTGAGAGCGCTCCCTTTGGCACCCCTCGCGACGGTCAATCGGCGCCCGTTATCACCTCCGTCGGTAACGATACTACTTCAACCCCTGTCATCAGTCCCGTCGGTAATGGCATCACTGGTACCGACGACAACAAGCATATGGTCTCTCAACTGGCCGGCAATGGCCTAAACCTCACTTCTGGCAACAACACGGGCAATGGTCTCGCCAGCTCTTCAAACGGCCCCGTCACAGAAGCAGACAGCGGGCTCGGCGGCTTGGAAGCTCGCGGCGCGCACGAGACGGGACAGATCTTCCCAAAGGTCATCAGGCATGACACTGATATTAGTGTCAGCCAGCTGCACGTCCCTGGCGAGTTCCCTAAGAAGGCTTGAAGAGATGCGACATATGGATGTAGTCGGGCTGATTGGCGGGACGGGCTGGTTGGATGGTTGGGTATACCCTTGGTACGATGGATTAGGTTGGGTTGGACTGGGATGGAAGTGTACGGGATGAATTTGCTTTTGTGTTTGTATTGATCTTTGGTATATCAGTGGTAATTACGCTTAATTTGATGTTCATATTTCTGGAAGGCATCGGTCGGGCCACGCCGTATTTACCGTCCTGGTTTAGACTGCAGCAACGCAGCCAGCTTTGGGTTGACTCCCTCCTCTCTTAGCGGTGGAAGGACCAGCCTGAGATTGATTGAAGCGTTGCAAATCACGCTGGGACACATGGCGCTCACTCAGCGCAAAGTGAACATCCCTACCCTGTTTCTGGTGGTGTCCAACGCCAACCAACCGTGGGGGAGCCGACCTGTCCATGCGTACAACACTTGTGATCCGGAAATCCCAAGGACTCACGTGTTAGCGACCGACGCCATTATCCCAGCGACGAGGTGATTGCGGCCTCGTCCTTGGCCGCCGACCAGACACTGTACCGTCCTTCGATCTGCGCTGGCTATACCTCTATAGCTGAAAAATCTGCCTCAGAACTCCTCGGGGCAAAGACACTACTCGTCGTTCTGGATCCCTGGCTCTAGATCCCGTAGAATATTGGCAATGAACAACGAAGCCCGGGCCGGCCTCGTTGAGTGGCTGTGGCAAGGGGCGTGACAGAGCTTGTGACCGTGAACAATCTTCTCTGTCTCCTCCACCACTTTGCAGCTGCTCTCGCAGTGAGGAGTCTGACGAAGGTCACGACCGTGAGTATCTCGTGTCTTCGCCGCCGCCTCGCCGTGGGGAACGACACCTCGAGAAGGCCTTCCTGAGCGCGCGCAGTGACAACGGAGCAGCGGAGTCACTGCATGGTAACCGGATGGGTCATTGTTCTTACCCTCGAACAATCAGACTACGCAATCACAGAAAACCTGTTTGCACAACGCAAGCTTTTCTTTGGAACACTGCTCTGCATTCCCACTGTCGGCTTGTGCAACCGGCTGGTATCGCGCATGCTCGACAGACGTCTCGACACTTTCCGAGCGATCAACAAAGCCTCCAGAAGGCTTCAACAAGGATCCGACTATGACCCTGGCCAACAAGACAGGCTGCGCCAAGACAGTTGACGGCGCAAATCCTGCAACTGTCCCTCTGGCCCAAGGAACATATGCAGGGATGACTCGGTGCTCTTCACACAGCTATACAGTACTCTCCAACCGAGACGATTTCGGAGTCAACGCACAATCGAGCCACAGACCACACCATGAAGACGCTATTTGGAATGGCATTTCCACAAGGGCGGGCACATCACTAAGATAGCCTCCGTAATTCGATTTTGCTTTCGGTAGGCGCTGAATATCAGTCAACTGTTCCTGCATGACGACAAGCGGCTGGACCACCTGGCCGTTGACGGCCTGAAGTGTACATGGTAGTTGTCAGCTTCGGGCTTCCTACCGACGCTGGTTCACAGTGCCGAACTCACTTGAATTGCGCAACCGACGAACGAGAGCGCTTGAAAATAAGCAAATAATTAACTGGAGTCTCAAAGTGGGAGTCGTTTGGTTTTCGACCACCCTGCACTGGAATGTTCTGGGCGCCAAGTCCGTTGTACGAGTTCTTTTCTTAAGCCAATCACCAAGTATGCGACTCGCATTACAAATGCGCGCAAACCTTGGCTGTCTATCTGATAGACTGTACCAGGAGGTACATTCGAAAAGCGTTACGACGTCTCGGTCTGGTCATAGGTTCATCCACGTGGAAGTGCTCTTCGTAGCGCCGACCAGTGGAGCTCGCACAAGGACAGATCAAGGCGTCTGGACTCTTGCCTATGATATGATTCATGTCTTATCTCGAGTGCATGTTCAGTTGCTCACAATGTGAGCAAGGCCGAAAACTTGGGCAGTTTTTCGGGAGTCTCAATACAGAGATCGACTTGGCCGTCATGGAAGATCAGCTAAGGTAGTAGTTCCTGCGCTACCTACACAGCCCACATCCTACTTCGCCTCCACGGTCAGTGGAGGGTTTGGCACAACGTCTATCGTCCGACTGATATCAACGTCATGACTATGAAGCAGTACTAGAATGTGTGCAAGCTTGGGGGACCCCACGACAACGTTTTACAATGCATGTAAACGAGCAGAGCTAATACAAAATAGTATGCGAAAAAGTTGTTGATGCGAAGAGATAGCTTGTCCGGCCGTGCGGACTGGCAGCTTACAAGCTCAAAATTTGTCCATGACACTCCGGACAAGGATTTTTATTATTCGTACACTGCTCACCGCTAGTACCTCAACCCCCACTCCAAGTTACGAGCGCTGACAGAGATGTAGCAAGCTGCTGTCCATTCCAAATGTTGCAGACTCTCGGACGAGCTTTTGCCGGCCTAGGCTTGAGATATTCATTGTACTGTACTACTCTCTCAGCACCTTAGCCTCACTTAGCCTTGGCCTCGGCCCATTTCGAAGGATTTGCATGTCGATCCTCCGCATTCGACTACTTTGACTTCTGCCAGGCACATTGGCAGCCTCATGGGGCCAGCGGACATGATCATAATCTTCTTTATTGGACCGCCACTTCCAACCTCACCTATCAGCTTGTCATTTTGGCTTGAACTGGCGCCCCAAAGCGGTTGCAGGGACATGCCCTTGTTACCGCAACAATGAGAATCCTTCCGATGACCTGCACTGTACCTGGAGTATACTGCTACGGAAGGAGGAGCTACACTGCACGAGACCTACAAACTACTATGTTGGCGGATCTCCGCAGGTATGCATGCAGGGCGTCCAAAGGATTTCCTACCTTTGAGAAAGTGGTGGCGCATCACGACCAATCGCTGCTTTTCCGGCAGCCACCAAGGATGTGACGAGCATTGTACTCGAGGATCTCCAAGGAGCTAAGACTGTGTATTGTTGTACTAACCACCAACTTCCCCTCCATCAGTCTACCACGGCAACGAACTAGCAAATGTAGAATTCAGCTTCATCGCAAGACCGGCCGGACATGTTGACTGATCTACCGAGATGGCACTCCATCAAGCAGGTACATAAACCAGGGAAACGCCCACGGAATCCTTTGACTTCTTCATCTCCATACCATACCACCTTCTATCATCATGGTTGCCAAAGTTGTCATATCCGCTCTTCTCTTTCACGGTGTTGTGGCGTTCCCAAGCATCGCAGAACATGTCGCAAAGAACAGCAGACGTCAGGCCCTTCCTGCAGTCGTCCCGTTCCCAGAATACCCAGGTCTTCCAACACATGCTCTCTTCAATGGATTCGACGCTTCTTCCCAGCTTGTCGATGTGTCCGGTGACCACGAATACCGACCACCTGGGAAGGGCGACATCAGAGGTCCATGTGCTGGCTTGAACTCAGCTGCCAATCACGGTTATATCTCCAGAGACGGTATCGCCAACGCCGCAGATATCACGAAGGGCCTCTGGGAAGCATTCAGCCTCGACATCACTGCCACTACCTTCCTCACCACCGTGACTTCATTCTTCAACGGAGATCCCCTCTCTGGACGTTGGAGCATTGGACCGCACAGCGACAAGACCAACTCTTTCGGTGCCCTGGGCAACATTCTCGGCAACGAGACTGGCATTTGTGCTTACGGCCACTTGAGATCTGAGGGCGACGCTTCCATCACTCGTGGTGACTGGCTTGCACCTGAGATGAACTCCAACTGCCGATCGTACCCAGAGTTCATGCAGCAACTCTTCGATCTTGCCGATCAGCGTGACCCCAATGGCTGGATCACTCCTCGCGTTCTTGCTGAGCATGCAGACAACCGCAAAAAGCACTCCATCGCCACAAACCCCAACTACTTCAGCCCGCCCTACGCAGGCATTGCTTTCACCTTCGGCGCGCATATGTTCGCATGGGAACTTCTGGCCAACCACTCTGCTGAGTACCCTCGTGGCTTCATGACTAAGGAGCTCTTCATGACTTCATTTGGCTACACTCGCGACACCGCCGGAAATCTGCAATTCAACCACGGCACCGAGAGAATCCCACCGAACTGGTACAAGCGCTCTCCGCAAGACCCCTGGACCTTGTCGGATATCGGCGTCTCGACAGCACAGCAGTGCGCCTCGTATCCCAGCTCCTGCCTCGTTGGCGGCAACACTGGTGAAATCAACTCCTTCTCAGGCGTCAACCTCGGCGATATTAGCGGTGGGTTTGTGAACGCTGTTGAAGACTTCCAAGACCCGCAGCGTCTCCAATGCTTCATTGGGCAGATGATCGTCGCCGATACGCCGTCGAGTTTGAGCAACGTTCTCGAGGGCACGGCACTGGTTACTGCCCTGGGCATGATCGATTCGAGACTTAAGCCTGCGCTTGGTAGCTTCCTTTCGTGCCCGAATCTTCCTCCGGGAAGGGCGCAGCACGAGTATGATGGACAATTCCCTGGTGCTCAGGGTCCTGTGTCTGGTCCTCGCGGCTCCGGTGATCCCTGAGCGCGTTCTTCAGACATTAAGATGGTACGTTGGCTGCGCTTCGAGATGTTAGTTCTGAGGGAAAAGTGATGCTGTATGCACGTTGTGCGACTAATGTAGATATGGACGAAGATATAATCTATTAAGATGAATTCTATGATTTTCAAATTCTCAAAGCACTACCCTTATAACCTCCCTATAGAAGATAAAGCTTTAGAGTCGAACCCTTTGAAATACAGTACGAATCTAGAAAGAATTTAATATTGAAACTAAAAGCTATTACTTTACTTATATAGTAGAGATACTATATATATAAGGAAATATATATAGTAGAGCTAATTAGCTACTAGTAGACTAATCGTTCTAGTATATATAATGATAGAAATAACTCTTGTATAACTAAATATGATTTCGATACTATTCTAAGAAAGATCGATTTAGTTAAGATACTTAAGGATATTCTTTACCTATTACAAGCTATGGGTTAGAGATAGCCTTATTTATTATAAGGTGCATGATATATACTATAATAATCTCATATTGAAACCACTGCAGTACGGCTGCGGTCGTACTACTAAGGATAAGTCACGAATCGAGCGATTTAGCTAACGTCATTGTCCTAGAAGCGGAACAGAC